>JBBMOE010000016.1:9737349-9784456 GCA_037975065.1 Chaetodon trifasciatus | reverse complement strand
GCGCAAACACGTGTTTTCAGCGTAACGTACGCGAAGAAGAAACCCTGATTGTCTTTCTGGCTGCTGCTGATATTAGCTTGATAATCTATGATGACACTGGCGGATAAAGAGCATGAAGGGAACGTCGCCAGAGTGATCCAGCAGCAGGCAGAGGTTGGCTGGATGCACAGAAAAGCGATGGAGCACCCAACACAGCGAAAAACTTTATTTAAAAAAATAATGCTAATAAAAAAAGAGAGAGCGGGGGCTGGTGGATGCTTCATCTTCTCTGGTTGTCTGAGCACAGCCTATCTACCACCAGCTCAAACAGCCATGAATGGCCTCTTGAGTACTTTGCATAATTGGCAGCAATTTAATATGTAAGCTGCTGGGCTACTAATCTCCATGCACAGGCTCGACTCAGACAACGGTGTTACCTAATACTGAAAAGTCAGCGTTAGCTTCAGAGAAACACAAGTTATACACATTCCTTGAGAGGAAAATCACTTTTCTCTGAGAGAGGTCACATGTGAGAGCCAGCAACATTTCTGAGGGTTTAAATGCCTTGCTTCAGGGCACTTCAGCAGGGCAGATGCAGCCCTTTCGGTGTTTAAGGAGCCTATGATGTAAAAGCTTTTTCCACAACGGTGAGGTTAGCACTTTCAGTAAACACTCTACAGATGGAGAACGGTGGTGAGTGGGAAATTCAGGACACCACAGGAGAAGAGCTTAGTTTTGCAAACTCATCTTTAAGCTGTGCTCACTAACTTTAGCTGGCGGTGCTGTCGCCGTGGCGTGCCACCTGTTAGCTTATTAGCAGTCGATAGGTTGTAGCATGGTGCTAACAAGACCAAACCAGCATACTGAAGGGGGCAGTGATCCATGAAGCAGATGGAGGCCCCCTGAGTGAGCGCCATCACACTCAGAAGTTAATAAATACATTTGATTGAACTGAATTCGGACCATTTTAATGCATCTAATCCAATCAGCTGCATAGGTGTTCGCCAAGCAAAGGAAATATCTTGAATGTAGTTTCACTAAAGCTTTCTCCTCTCTGTTTGTGAACGCTTTAACCTTAAAGGGTCCTGCAGTGTACATGTCAGCCCTCGTGATGTTGGGTGGCATAGGGAAGACCGGTTTGCACAATTTGAGGGAAAGAAAAAAAACCTTAAGCAACATTAATAGCACGCTCTTTTCCACCTTGTCAACTTTACTGCTTCAGCTTGCTGTAGATTGTCATCATCAGTCTCGTTTAGATGCATATAAAAAGGAGTATGTGACGAGAGTGGAGAGATCAAACAGCGTGGTCGCGCAAAATGAAGAGAAGCTCCAGGTTTTGAGGTGTAGAAGGGGTGCATGAGTGAGCACAGAGAGTTAAATGTTTTATTCAGCCCCGCAGTTTAAAGTGCCACGGCCCTCAGGCACAGCAATGGCCGCCTAAGTGGCTACAGTGACAGCAGAAATTGGCCTTCTGGTTTACAACCTGTCGCCACAGAGTCAGACACAGCAAAGCAGCCGAAGGGGGGGGGGGGGATAGGAGCAGAGAACGTAAGATAAAGAAATTGACAAGAGAGAGTTAAGGCATGGCTTGAGACAGGACTGATAAGTATGGGACAGAGACAGAGAGGGGGAAGAACAAAAAAAAAAAGAAAGAGTGAACCTTCACGCTCAAATTGAAAGGGAGAGTGTGTCTTTTAAATCCAGTGGTCAAGCTAACAAAGCGTTCATAAGGCGGCTACCAGAGCTGGACGGACAGATGCTTCTAATGGTTTAACTACCAACCAGCTCTTAGTGCCTCACGGCGGCAGGCGTGAGTGCACGGACACGCTGTCACACAAACACGCACACACGTGTGCTGAGTGGACTGCTTTTATCAGTGTGTGTGTGTATATATGGTGAAATGTGATACTAATGAGTAAAGATGTACAGCACATATGAGAGGAGACTTCAGCTCCATAGCACCATCACCTGGACAAAACGCACACAATTCAAAGAGCTTTGGTGTGTGTTTGTGGGCGCCGTTCTTTAACCATATAGGGGGAAACGCTTGGTCATGTGTGTTTTCTGATGTTTGTGGTCGCGTTACCTCGGGTCTGAGAGTGGCCCGGGCACAGGCGGGGCAGATGGGTCCGTGGCGGGAGAAGGCGATGGGCAAACGTCTGGTCCTGTTCTGGCAGGCCTGGTCCTCACACACCAACCAGCCCTGCGAGAGACACATGATTTACACCACCTGTAAGTTTCCAAACTTCAGTCAGTCGATCGTCAGAGACTTATTTGGCAGCTGCTTTCTTAATAACATTTTTCTTCTAGACAAAATGATTCATCAAAATAATGACCAGATGAGTCGTTAATGATAAATAACAGCTGTGACTCTACACTTTAGGTCATCCCTCAGGTGTTACATCTGTGACCCGTCAGGTTATCACTGAAGTTCTTGCTGCTCCGAAGAAGAAACTGAACGCTGGAACCCACAATATCAGGCAATAAAAAGCCAAAAAACAAGTTTTAAAATACACTTGGCTAAATTGACCCATTTGCCGTTCTATGCTTTTCAACGCATCTGTCAAACTCCCCGAATTTCCATTACTGCAATACTTCTTTGAGATTACTTTAAATTACAACTTTCTCATGTCTAAAGGGATCCCTGATGGAAGTATCTCAAAACACGCATGAATAAGGTGCCTTTCCATCAGACAGAGAGGCCTGCTCAGGGAAAAAACAAAAATCCCAGCAGCCTTTGCTACCCTATGTGATTACTTATTTACAAAATGTGTTGGTCTCGCCATTCACTGTGTTGATAAAGGTGTTGTTAAAAATTGACCAAAAAAAACCCCACAAACTTTTGTTGCCTCAAGACAAACGCTTTCTGGTAATGAGGAGAATTTTGCTGAAAATTGTTGCTCCCATTTAGTCGCTCTAATTCTGCACAACAGAAGTGACAAGAAAAGTAGTCGGAGGATGAAAACGAGGGGCCGGGGAATAAAAACAACTGCAACAAGAGACGAGAACAGAGGTTTACATGTGACCTCACATCCCACCCTGCTCGCCCCCCTCTCTTTACATTTCAATGTATCTTCAGCTGCTGTGTGTCGGGGTCCTGCTCTGTGAGTACTTGTCAGACAGGCAGAGCAGTGGACAGCCAAAACGGCAGTAGTTAGGACCCCCTGGGGCGAGGTAGTGACCCTGGGCAGGTGCTGTGGTCTAACCCTCTCAATCTCCCCGTCTTCCTCCAGACCCCTCCACCCCCTCTGCTTCTTATGCCCTGTCATTACAAAGGGGGGTTTAAAGGAGAGGGGGTTAATGCCCAACTAATGACAGAGAATAAGACCCACCACCATCAACGCCTTCCCTTCTTTCCTCCCTCCATCCATCCATCCATCCATCCTTCCTTCCTTCCTTCCTTCCTTCCATTCACTCAAAATAGACCCCCTCAAAACCACTGCACCTGTCTTCTTATCCACATCCCCCTCACACAGACAGGCAGCCACTGTTCCTCTGATTGATTTTTATGTTTGGCTTTGTCTCGTCTCCTCATCAGTTTTGAGCAGCCGCAGCAGCAACAAAAGAAATGGTAAAGATTATTTTCTTTCTTTACAGCCGACTCCTACAGTATATAAACCATTTTCCTTTGCGAAGAACCCTTCAATAACCTTTCATGGCGAAGAACAACTGGAACAAACTGGTTAGAAAGACAGTTTACCTGTGTGTGTTTCTGCTGAACTTTAAAACGCCAGAACAAATGAGCAAATGAATGAGAGCGAAGCCGCTGACATCTCGCAGTGCACACGAAAAAGCTAAAAAAAAATGTAACTTTATCATTAGGCTGTTTCTAAAACAAAACACGTATCCCTGTCTGAGCATGTTTCATAACTTTGAATCATTTTGGGTGTCATTATGACATTTTTCTGTCTCATCAGCTCACGTGGAGGAGAGTGAAAGCAGTGTTTCTGAACTGGACTCAAACTTGGCAGCTCAAAAAACATCCACATTATTTTAATTTATTGCATGTTGTAAGTTTGGCTTTAAGGTTGGGAAAAGAAATTGCTTTTCTTTTGTGGACTACAACAGGTTTTCCTCCAGGATCAGCATGAAGTTTGTTGCGTTTGTGCGTTCATGTGATGTCGTTTATCCAGGATATTAACGAACAGGTTAATTTATCTCCAACCAATGTATTATGTAACTTCTATAAAAACAATTGGCTACATGTGTCCTAGTAAAGTTAATTTATTTTGCATTAAATTAATTATTTTGTGCTTTATAGTGACTTATATCATGCATCATATATTCAAACCACTTTGTAAAGACTTTAATTTTGAAATTCATGATGTCAAACACCCACAGCAGGATGGTCAAAGAAGCAATGCAATCCTGGTACTCCCAAAAACTCCTGAGATGGAACACAATGTACAGTCAAAATATTAATTTCACTATTATTATCAAATAATCTGAGCTTTCCGCTTAATATTACAACTTTTCCTCCAATCTCTTAACACCTAGAAGTGATCAAACCAGCGTAATTATTTCCAATTATATAGACCTGTGAAGCACTTTGTGTGTGCAGCAGGTGAAACCTGTCATACGCTTAACTTAGAGAACAAACTGGACTTTATCCTGTAAATGTTCTCTCCCTGTATAGTGCAACCACACACACACACACAGACACACAAACGCAGAGAGTCAGCCAGCCAATCTCTTACCAAATGAAAGCCAAACACACACACGCTCACACAAACACGCACATATGTCCCAAATCAATTAGAAAGTACCAGAGTTCACAGCTTTACCCACAAACCCCAGCTCCGGGGCTAATTATCTAAACACCTCTGCTGCTCTTCAACAAAGAGCAGAGCATCATGGGAAATGAGACGGCTTCGGCGTCTCTGATAAAGACATACGCAGGACAAAGGTTCGGTGGAGGTGGGAGATAAGGAGTGTGAGAGTGTGTTTTTCAGTGGGCGGCTGCTTGATCTGCCTTTTTTTTGTGTATTTCTTATGACACAAGCCTTGGCACACACTGCTGTTCCCATGGGTCTCTCACACACACACACTCTCACTCACTCACACACACACACACACACACACACACACACACACACACACACACACACCCCGCATTCAGTGTGAGCACAAACATATTGATTTCCCATTCACATGCATTAAAATATAATTAAAATAAGACACACATCAAAGCCTCCAAGACCCATACACAACCAAGAGGGCTGACAGGAGGAATAAGCTACCCACAATGCCCTTGTGCTCTGCTGCTGTGACCTCAAACCCATCCACACAAACCACACACACTCGTGAAAATAAATTGAGATTAAGTGCGGCAGACCCGTGTGAGCCGGAGAAAGGGCTAAAAACAAGGAGCGCGTGAGGAGTGAGGCAGGAAAAAAAAAATCTAATTGAGGCATTTCGCCGGAGCGAGGCTGGGTGGGGGTGTACAGTGGGACGTGAGAGAATAAAGGCTCATAATTGCATAATTATAGCAGTGGATACCTGACACACTGAATGCAGACGTCAAATGAGTTCCACATAATTTAACCAAACAGAGGCAAGACCAGGCCACGACAGGGCCCACCACGAAATCTACCCTCTCTCTGCCTCCTCTTCTTCGTCTCTTCGGTTATTTTAACACTCTCATCTCATGCAAAGCCTCTCATTCTTACAGTATGGAGTCCGATACTCTGTTGCAGCTGCAGGGATTTATATATTTATATGGTAAAGTGTGATCTTTTTCATCATTCTGCAGTCTCCGTCTTTGACTCTTGAACTTCTGACTGGCAGTTAGAAGTGAAGCAATTAGTTGAAAAGTCTTTTATAGCCAAAAACGTTCACTTTGGAGAGTTGGTCTGACAAAACAAGCAAAACATTTGACTCTTTTCATCATTTATGACATTACAGTGACTGAAGAAGTCACCGACTGATTGATAACGGGCACATTATTTGATTCATTGCTTGCAGCCCTGGTCCGAGCCTTCTTTGCTCCCCGTGTCTTTTCACATTTAAGGGTCACGTATTGTAAATTGGGTCTGCAACGAACATCTATTTAGCTGCAGATTCATTTTCTGTTGATTCATTAATCTGCTTATCGTTGCAACTCTCACATTTGGCTCGGGGAAGTTTCATTTCCACTTATATCTTACATTTTAGCGACTCAACGATTCATTGATCATGAAAACGATCGCGACTCGCATTATCCTCTTCCATCTGCTCTGATCAGGGCTGCAAATAAATCCTTTTCATAATAGTTTAATCCGTATATGTTTTCTCAGTTAATTGACTGTTTGGTCCATTAAGAAAATAGTTAGAAATGCTCTTCAATGTCATCAAATTCCTTGTTTTGTGTGATTGACAGTCCAAAGGCCAAAAATCTTCACTTTAATTTCATAGACAGGCAACAACTAGAAATTTGGGCATTTTTGCTTAAAAAAAAATTAATTCTAACTAACTTATCTGAATAGTTTCTGGTTAAAGCTAATCTACTAATCTGTGAATCGACTGCTCGTTTCAGCCGTACTGTTACTGTCAAGACAGAAGAGAAACCTCTCTGATGTGACTCCTGGACCAGAGGAATCCACCTGCCACACACACACACACGCACACACACACACACGCACACACACACACACACACACACACACACACACACACACACACACACACACACACACACACACACACACACACTATCTCTCACTCACACACAAACACACTCACGTGCACACACACACAGAAGCACCAGAAAGAGCTCTAACAGTTTTTGTGCTTCAGCAGTCAACACTTTCAGCTCCACCTAAAATCGGTCTACTTCTCAAACACACTCTCCCTCTCATGCACACTCACACACACACATACACTCTCCCTCTCTCTCACACACACACACACACACACATACACACACACACACACACACACACACACACACACACACACACACACACACACACACACACACACACACACTGAATAGAGCTCAAACGGTTCCACTTTGTACCTCCTCCGCTTAATCAAAGCTTCTCTATTCAACAATTTGACCTTTTGTTCAAAACAGGATTATCACCTTCTCTGGTCTTCATTCACCCTTTCTCTCTCTCCCTCCCCCTTTCTTCTCTTGCCCCTCAGCCTGTTTCCAGGGGCGACCCGCATGACGAGGGTAATTGCAATAATTTGTTAAATGCCATGGCAACGGTGGTTAGATGGGAGGGGTTTTTAAAAAAGGAAAAAAAGGAAAAGAAGAATTGGGTGGTTCAGGAAACAAGCGAATCTCTCATTTTGCCAAAGACAGCGGGATGAGAGGAGGAAAGGATGACCACAGAGTGTGTGTGTGTGTGTGTGAGGAGTGAACAAGTGTTTGCCCATTCTCAGGGAGCTGGTTTATTGATAATGGTGGTGGTGGTGGTGGTGGGGGGGGGGGGCAGGAGGTAATTTCACTAATGATTAATGTCTCTGTGGTCCTAGCTTAGGACACCAGCACACATACATGTATATTGGTGTACGTACACACACACACACACACACACACACACACACACACACACACACACACACACACACACACACACACAGAGGTGCTGAGCTTTCAGTCTATCTGGCCAGACAAACAGCTCTATTTGAACTCTCCCTCGGCCTGAAAGGAATCCTTAATTACACAATATTACCCCTCTTCATTGCCCCGCTGTGTGTGCTGTGTCCACTGCTGTTCAGCCTCCAGTGGTGTGTGTGTGTGTGTGCGTGTGCGTGCGTGCGTGTTGCTGTGTGAGGTGTAAGTATTCAGTGGTAGCAGCTGTTTCACACATTGTGACAAAGGGGTTGAGGGGGGCTCGCTCCCCTCACATTCACCAAACTAATTGATTTCTGTTCAGCACTGTGGGAGAGTAACCCACACACACACACACACACACACACTTTTACAGACAGTGCATTCCACTCACTCAAGACCAAGGTGTTAGACGCTACCAGGAGAGAGAGAGAGAGAGAGAGAGAGAGAGAGAGAGAGAGACCTCCACAAAGACAACACAGGCATCCAGCCTGCTTCACTCTCGGGCTGCTCATCAGACTCTGAGTACAGTGACAACTCGCCCTGAACATTGTTTGGTTTCGCATCCTGTTTCCACTCAGTCTAAAAGGAATCTATCAGAGCTAATCTCAGTCACTGGATGTCAGTTTGAAAACAGTGTAGCAACATAAATCAGAGCAACACAGCAGTGAAAGGAAGCTGTCAGCAGGTACACTAGACAGTATTTCCCCCAAAATCTATAATAATAGTATATAACAATTTAGCAAACCTATGCAGGGGCTGTAGGTGGGTTTCTATCTACCTGAGGTGAAAAAGCTGGAGTATCGATAGAGACACAAACAGACTTAATAAATAAATCACGACTGTTTATTCTGATGGACTAACTGCTAGTAATCACAAAGGGAGTGGATGGAAATGTGCATTAATTTGCTTTCTATTGCAGATTTGATCAAAATTCAGTTAAATTTTGCATTTTAACGGAAATCTAGCACGCCTCGGGTTTCCTACAGTGTTTCATCAGAGTTTGCCCCAAACTTCATCAAAGACGAAGTACATTTACATGAAATAAAACATTAACCTTCAGGGAAACACAGCAAACGTCACATATGTATGAAGCGACGATGAGGCCAACCTGCTAATTAAATTAATCACAAGATGAGATGGATCAGCATCCAGGTGGCTGACCGCCTTGGCTCAAAACTTCACTGGAGAATAAACCTGATAATTTATGCTGAGACAAACTTGTGTTTTTGAAAGACACCATTAAGACTGAGAGTCTACAGCCATGCCAGCAGCTCTGTGACGCTGTACCGGACTGGACTTTGGGCTAAATGCTAATGTCAGCATGCTAACATGCTAATGTTTAGCATATATTAAATGGGAGGGATAGAATGCTAACATTTGCTAATGCTAGGAATGTTAATGTTTTGGACAAAGTTCTGGATAAATCAGATTTATTAAAGAGGATCACCAAAGTCACTGTAACTCATCCTGTGAGGAACATGAATGTGTGCACCACGTTTCATGGCAATCCATCCGATAGCCGACGTGAACATTAGTGTGACGAGAGGAAACGTCCGTACAGTGCGATGCCAATCCGTCTCCTATATGCTGAGTTATTATCAAATCTACCCGATCTTTAAACTCAAACACATTCGACTTGCTGTATTTTTAGTTTCTCCAATGACCCAGTTTTCCCAGATCTATCATTTAAATTTCACCTTATCATCTTAAAAAAAAAACCCAACAAAGACTGCATGCTAAACTTGGTATTCAAAGTAAGAATGGCCATTTAAGTATTTTCATGGATCATGCTCCTCCAAATCTTTCTGGTGCTCTTTTCATTTTGGAGGCATAATGTGTTCTTTGGTTGGAAATGTCAGCGCAGTGCCCTGCTGAGGTTTTCTCCCTCTCTTGTCCAACATCTTTTTTTGATGGCTTCTCTTCCCATTACTGCATCTGTTGCATCCCACGTTGCATTAAGCATAGTCCAACACTATTATACACACTTTGTGGGAGGTCAATTTTACAAGTTTTGACTGTTTCATTACAAACAGCTCAGTTTCTGTCCACTTACGCTTGTATTTTGTCAGCTGAAGCATTTATTTAATTTCTTTAGCAACTACAGCCCTTAACAGTGTGTAAGCTTGGTGTTTGTAAGGCAAAGATTTATATTTAGAGCATATTCTGCTCAACTGAAGCACATGTTCTGAAGAAATGTGTATTGTGAACTAACTGCAACCTTTGGAGAAAATTGTTTTTTAAAAAAAGAGGGAAAAAATAGGAGAAGAGAGAGCAAGTCGTCAGCTGGCCAGCTGTGCCAGTCTAACAAGTTGCACCATTAAACACTGAATGAAGTCCATTTGTGGCCCTGCAGGTGGTGCAGAAGTAAATGCACGAATGCTTGTGTGTTTGGGTTCTGAGCTTGTGCAAAGGAGAGTTTTATTGGAAGAAACAGTCGCATTTAATCCTCACTTACACTTGCAAACTTGAATACAAACACAAATACTCACAGAGTAGTATTTCTTGATATGGCGCCGGATGTCAAGTAGCAGCTTATTGCTGATGTTGACAGCATTTTCGATGGGGCGGCCCTTGCAGGGGACGTGACAGCATCGCGTCAGGCTGGTCTCCAGCTTTGATCCCTGAGACACAGACAACAGAGTAATTCACACACAATATCGTCAGCTGCAGCTATCGAGCAAAAACTCTTCAGTCACGTTCAAAACACATGAACTAAAACAGGTGACAGCATTGTCGTAAACAATCCATTCAGGTGCCTCACAGCAGAGCTGCAGACGGTTTTAAATGTTTGCACTGACTGACAGGAAGGTCTGCACAATATTGCATGTGTAATCGAGGAAACTTGTGGTGACCACTATAAACTATTTAAGGAGACAATGAGCTTTATTACTTTGAGAATCTGTGAACCAAAAAGTGCCAAACAGTGAAAGCTGGTGTTAAGTGCTCGGTCAGATTCTCAGTGTTTTCTGACTCCAAGGTAACCAAAAAAAGCCTCATTCTTGTAACTGTACTAAAACTCAGATTCAGAGTTGTGTGTCAAATTTCTATTTCAAAGATGCTGAAAACACGTCGCCGTCATTGCCGAATTCACCCAAAATCTAAGAGTGGATTCATTTTTAGCTGCAAATTCTGCAGTCTGAGCTGTTCTGTAACCTCCTGAAAGTGATGATCTGACATCAGAGCCCACTTCATGCAATGATTGGTCAGCGGTGCAAAGGTGAGAGAGGAGCCAAGGTCTGAACTTCTCTCCAAAGCTTTTTTTTCCCCCCTCTCTTGACATGAACACAAACAGGTGCCGTCCTATGAATGCCTTCCAGGAGAGACTGTCTGCACCCCATTTTAAACGACATGGCGTCTCCCACTCTCGATGACAGCCTGCTCTCCACCCTGCAGTCAAGAGTGGCCATTGAGAACAACTATAGCTGATTTCAGACACTGATCGGACAACACCTCGTGCAAACGTCCTCTTTTTTCTAGTGTTTTAATTACAGAGTTCGAGTGAAACCGGCAAGCCGACCATCACCACCATCCTTCAACTGAGCCAAAAGCAGCCCTGAGGTGGGATGACTTCTGATCTATTCAGTATCGAGGATCAAATCAGTATCATTTCAGTTTCAATTATGGTGACTCTAAACTTGGTATTGGTATCAAAGTCAGTACTCTGCATTGTAAAAACACTATTTTGCATGTCGGCCTGTTGTTTTGAGTCTTTTGTTTGTTAGCATTTACTCCATTCACTCCTACAGCGCCACCATTTTTCATAACATCCCGTGCATAAATAAACACGCACAGGGATTCACCACAGGTGCATTTTTAACCTTCCAATCAGAACAATAACTACGTTACACAGCAGCTAACTTTTAAAGCTCCACAAAGAACATGTCACAAGCGTGGAGGGCGTCAGGGCTTAAAGCACGCGTGTGTCCAGTAAATTTCAACATTATTGTAACCTGAAGAAAACAGGTCAACACGACCTCAGTAGCCCTGCATTGAACACTTGACAGCAAGGCTTATAGTTAATGCAATGGAAAAAGTAGCCACAGCACATAACAATTACACTAAATATAACAGCTTTAAACACTCGCTCTTTAAACCTGAACTCCATTTAACTGTCACATTGACAGCAGCGAAAGGGGAAAAAAAAAAAGGTTTCTGCAGGGAAGTCAATGACACACATGTATGCTTGTGACACCCCCCAACCAAGCCACACACAGTTTTTTTGTTTGCCTACATCATTTCGTTATGGGGGGGAAAACTCTCATTTTTTCCCATTTCCAGTCAAGCGACTTATTTGACTCCTCTCATTTGCAGACAGACACATTAACCCTCTCCATCTCAGTCCATCCTCCTCCTCCTTTCCTCTTCTTCATGTTTTTTTCTTTCCTGTCCACTCTGGATGAAAGCAGCCTCTCTCCTCCCCTCCTACTCTTCTTTATCTCACTCGTTTCATGCCAAACTTCATTTTGATTAGAGAAAACTCCCAAAACAAGCTGCATCTATACAAATCATACGACACTTACTTGCCAGTTGCCAAAGCGGTGTCTGTCTTCAGATCACCTCTTCAACCAACTGTCATCTACACCATCTCATCCCTGCACTTTAAACAAACTGTGAAACAATTTACAACGTCAGGTGTCTACCCCGACCATGCCTCCATCCATGCCTTGGTCTGATAATGTGCAGCTTTCACAGCCTGTTGATTTAACTGCTCGGTGTGGGATGCCCGACGCTCTATTAAAACCGAACTCAGGGAAATCCCTGCAGCTCCATCCAGCTTTTTCCACCACCCCCCTCTCCAGCTAGCCTCATCAAACAACTTTCTTCCTCTGTCTGTCCTCCATCATCCATCACCGCCTCCTCCAACCATCTTCTGGCGCTGTGTCAGTGGTGGAGTCAAGGCCCATCTGTCCTCCCCTCTCACTGAGCTGTTAGACCATGTTCACCACCCTAATTAACTTCCTGTCTTATCGGTTTGGCTGTGTGTGCGCGGGCATTCCGGCCTCTGACGCACGGTGGAAAATTAACACCAGTAATCAGACGAATCCTGGTTAATTTAGCACAAAGAAATTCACATTTAAATGACATTTCAAGGCCATTTTCTACTGTTAAAACATCAAAGTAGGAAGGCTCTTTTAGCAACTGCTGAGCGTTTGATTCCCTTCAACAGAGCTTTTCTGGAATGCTTCCTGCACGTCTCTCAGTAAAACATGGCCGTGTATCCTCTGAAGTGTGTATTGATATCAAACGTTTTATGGAGTGTGTGTATAATACTCCTTTTTTTTTTTAATTTAATGAAAGCTCCCTCTGCCAGCGGAGGACAGAGGCTTGTCAGTTTTATTAGTGTGTTTCAGACAAGAAAAAGCTGTGTGCCCTGCTCCTCATTAGAAACTGATAACACACACACGCACACAGAAACACACGACCTTGGCCTGACAAATGGAAGGAGATCCGTGTGTGTGTGTGTGTGTGTGTGTGTGTGTGTGTGTGTGTGTGTGTGTGTGTGTGTGTGTGTGTCCACAGAGCAGTAGGGGTTAAGGAAAGGCTTTTCAAGTTGTGGAGTCCAAACTATGCCAATGAAAACAGAGTCCATATTGGAGCCAGGCAGCTGTCTAAAAATACAGACAGAGACACAATATGGAGGATGACTAAAGCGTGAATCCTTCACAGGACGTTTGACTGAAATGCCTTCGGAAACACCATTCTTCCACTCTCACTCTCTTTCTTTGTGTCTCCCCTGAATAATCCATTACAACAATTAAACACACCATCAGTGATAAAAAGAAATCTATGTTTCCTTTCAGTCTTTCTTGGTTTCTCTATGAGGTTTTGTGCGCTGCACACACGTCCATGACTCCACAACTTACTCTTCTTCTGCATCCACACGTGCTAAAACAACGTTTTACACTTTTCCATGAAATGCTGCAGCTGCATGCTTCGTGTTGCATAGACAGAAACGATCACCTGACTCAAACACTGCCATTTGTGACGGGGCTGATATACTGCAGAACGGACAAGGACAGCAGACACATGTAAGGTTATCTTTATATGATAATGGGGTTCCACTCATCATTTTCTATTAAAAAATAAGAGCACTGACAGAGAGCTTCATCACACGGAGCAACAACAATCACCTGAAGCTCAATATCAGCAGAACCAATCAGCTTCTGGCAGACTACAATACTTCAAATATGGATGCTGCTGTAAAGAAGCTACAGATTGTAAAATGTGAAGAACATCATGATGCCACAGTGAAGCTAACCTTTGACCTTTTGGATATAAAACATTATCACTTCATCAATTTATCCCTAAAAGCCATTTTGTATGTCCAGCCACAGCTTTGGCCATAAAAAACACAAACAATTTCTAACTAATGTACATTCACCATACGATAAGAGTGAGTGCATGTACTCACAGCTCCTTCAAAGACGCTGTCGTAGATGTTGTCAGTGCCACACTGAGGACAGGTGAAGGTGAACCTCTCACAGTCTTTGTAGCGCTCCTCGTCGGTCAGCTGGACCGGAGCTCCCAGCATGCCATCAGCCTCGTCCTCCCTCTGGTGCTGCTGCTGAGCCCGGAACTGACTCGGGTCCAGACCTGGCAAGGACAAAAAGTAATTCTGGTTTACACCACAGACCGTCTTATCCTGTTGAATTACTTCTTTTTCCGTTAATTAGAACAATTTTTTTATACACAGACAAAATCCATCCAAACCTCTTAATTTTAACGCTATCAGACAACAATGAAAAATCTATTTTGTACTTTTATTGGCCGGTTGTGACATTAGGTATGACAACTTTTCTATGTTTGGCTGCCTCAGCTGTCAACAACCATAAAACAGGAATTATGACTAATGCTAACACATACATAAAGAGGGATTAGTTGTCCCGCTCAAAGTAAGCTGTGCCCCACAAATACCTCATGGCCACTGTTCATATATAAAATAGCGTGTATTTACACTTAAAATGACAATTCTGATTATGCATTTAATCCCAAGTGTCATGCAAGTTGATGTCAACAACACCAATTAAAAATGCTTTCACTCATTTAATCTTAATTACATGCTTTCATTGAACATTTGACTTTTTTTTACTATTAATTTATAGAATTTGTCATTTTTCTACAACATGAGGCAACCTGAAATTCCTCAAGTCCTGATTAACACCAGAATGATGTCAGGCCAAAAAGCTAAAAGGCCTCTACAGTCTACCAAAACCTGTCACTGACGTACCGAGCCACGTGGCGATGAGCACGCTGTCGATGCCCTCGATGGGGTCACAGATGCGGGACACCACAGGGTGAACCTGCTGGGCGAGGTAGTACTGAGTGTCCAGACTGAGACCCTCCTGCTTCTGGAGCTGCTCTAGAGCATAGGCTCTCTGACTGGCTGCCAGCGTGGAGCCATCCTATGGGAGACAGTTTAGTAAATTACTAAAATTAGGTGTTGAAATATAATTATAAAAACAGTACAATAACTAATGAAATAGTGTCTGAAGAGATTCTATTTACAAGCCTGATTCTGACCCAACTTGTTTGAAATGAAGCAATGAAGCTGATGAGGTCAAACATTAAATATATTTAGTCTTTGCACTGTTTTCCATTTACTAGATGTCAAACAGTATTAGCAAGTCATCACATTCTGTTGTATTTATGTTTTACTGAGCATCCCAACTTTTCAAGAATCAGGTTTCTCTCATCGACACACACCTTGCAGATGATGTAGGAGACCGTGTCTCCAGCTTTGACCCGGCGACCGCCCTGTGAGTTGATCCACAAAGCCACGTGGACGTGAGGAAGGCTCTTCTTATCAGGATAGTCCTGAGGATCTTTAGTCAGAGCCTTGACAAAAGAAACAGAAAGCCATAAAGAACAGACAGAAAACAGAATAAACCAAAAACGCGTTCAACATCTGCTCGACGCTGGGTGTGTTAGTCTGTCTCCATAACACACACAGCCATGCCCTCACCTTGTTTATCTCATACTGGTTGAGGGGTATCTCGCCAGCTGCTACTTTCTCTCCCACCTCCACCAGGTGTTTCTGGATGTTCTCCACAATAACGTCACGATTCTGGTCCGACAAGATTTGACCGATGACGTAGCTGTGAGAGCAGAGGAGAGGAGTGCTTCAGATGTTCACTGAAAACCTTTGAAATGCTGGATATACACTCTTAAAGGTAAAGTAACAGCAAGATTGATAACATGCTAATGTGCTAACGCTAGCATGGATTATTTAACGTACTTGCCGCATTCCTTGGCCAGGTCACACCAATCTCTGCGGACAATGTCCAAGCCTTTGAGCTCCTGCTTGACGCTGTATCGTCCTTCGCCGTGGTTCTCCACCACCAGGGCGGCGTACTTCTTCTTCTTCAGGAGTAAAAGTGACTTAAACACACCGTCGATGTCGATTTCCAGCAGTTTGTACAGCTTGTTTACTTCTACCTTCACCTGGGAACAATGAACACACATATGCTTGAGGTGAAAGTGTCTAAAATAAGGAAACAGCTGGAAAAGATGAACATGCAACAGCTCTACTACACACCTTAGTGCCGAGTTTGAAAACTTCCTCTAGAGACGTGCTGTTGGTGTTGATCATAATGGAGTCGGTGTCTCCGTAGATGACTTCCAGATTCATCTGAGTGACACAAGAGGCACAAAGAAGAAGAGTTATGGAAGCAAGAGAACACACATTGGCTTCAAAGTATGGCTGGACAGCAAACCAGATTTAATGAATTTATAGAACATGTATACAGTATAAATGGTCTGAATCATTTCAACTGAAAACATCAAAGACGATCAGTGACACCAAACCAGACGTTCACCAGATCAATTAGCCAACAGTTCAACCTGGAAATATCGATACTACCAGGACCATTATTATTACTATGGAGTAGTAGACTAAGAAGTAATATGACTGCATTATATCTCTTAAATCTCTACATAATAATACTTTGTTGTTATTGTTCTTTTAACGTGACTGTACTGTGAGTCATTTTCTTCCATATGTGTACATTTCATAGCATTGTATTATCACTGTATACTGTGAGTACGTAGCATACACAGTACTGCACATCCATTATATAAAGAGTAACACACTGTACATAAAAATGCAAAGTATTACCACGTATATTGTATTTCTTATAAATACCTATATACTTAGAGCATATATAGTTGCACAACTTGACATCTTTGACACAAATGCTTGTTTGAGTCACTTTATATCGTCTAAGGTATTACATATAATGGATGTGTCTTATTTCAACACTACAATTTCTTTAATGCCTTATTTTATTTTTAATTACTTCATTCAAACAGTTCTTTAGCTTTTTTCTTACCTCTTTCTAACTCTAACATGTCAATTTCCCGCAGGCAGAAATGAAGACTTCTCTTAAATAATAATTTCAGCTTGCCACAGTCAGGATATAGAAATAAAGACAACTGACCCCAACATGGATTTTAAGTCAAATCCTATTTACCTGAGTATTTGAATTTTTTTAATCTTCCTTGACTAGATTTGGATTATATTGACTGATCAGGACAACCAAAAGCTTGTTAAAAGCTCACCTTCTGAACCATGTCCTTGGTGTGCATCAGAATCTGAAGGAGGAAACAAACACAGTGAATTAAAATATGTGTTCACGTCATTCATTTTATGTTATTTGTTGTGTCTGAAGCACGACGAGCTTGCATTGTCTGAAATGTGCCCCACAAATGACTCTGACTTGACAACAGAATGAATGAGGACCGACACAAACAAAAGAACACATTACAACCCATACAGCATTGCAGCACAGTAAACAAACATATCACTCAGGAACAAACAATGATTAAACATGAAGTTTCTATGTTATTTATTCTGTGTGTGTGTGGCGTGTGTGCGCACATTTGTGTGGACACGGGAACAGAGCAGGTGACTTGCTTTTAAATGGGGGATAATTGGCTAAGAGGGCAATTATGAGAGCGTGCTGTGACAGGCGTCTTTTCAACCCACACACATCCCAGCCGGGCGACACATACGCACACACGCGTAAGCGCACCTTAATGACTCGTAATGGCCTTTATCACCCGCAGAGTGAGTGACGGACAAATAAGGGAATTCTGTTAACGCAGGTTGTCCACTGTGTGTGTGTGTGTGTGTGTGTGTGTGTGTGTGTGTGTGTGTGTGTGTTAGAGAGAGAGATCTGAGCAGCAGAGGGATCCCAACAGGTGGGGGCCTAGAGCAGGGGAGGGCAGGGTGTGGGGGGGGGCTGCGGGTGGCTAATCTGGGGGGGTCGGAGGGACGGAACGCAGTGTGACCTGTCACCAGCAATCTGCTCCTCAATCAACCACGGCCGCATATATACACACCCCGACTCACACTGTGCTGTGGGGACAAGGACGTGGCTATTTCAGAGTGTGAGGAAGGGGCGGGGTCGGGCTGCGGCAGGACAGGGGAAACAGAGGGGGGGTGTTCCACTCCCTGAAACCAGAGTGGGACTTAAGCATGCTTTATGGGCTGCTACATACCACTGTACGGTGGGGGGAGTTTGAGTCATTCACAGAACAGCCTCCTCCATTAGGGATTGCAGTCAAGGTCAAGGTCTCGCCGCAAACACACACACATTCACACACACACACACACACACAAATCTTGGCCTCAGCACAGACACACTAAAGTGTGCTGCTAAGCTTCAGGCAGACGGAACGACGAGCCTGTCTCCTGATTTGATTGACTGTACAGGTTGATTCATCTACATCACAGCAAAACGGTCATCAGTTTTGACTTCAGATATAATATAATGCTTTTACTTCAGATATAAAAGCATTTAGCGAGTGGAGGCAGGTCATTTAACGCACAAAAAGAAGCTGAAGAAACAATCATTGTTGAGATATAAAACATTTACAGGCTAAAACTGCACACATTGAAAACATCGGACCATCAACTGTATCGAACGCTACAACAAAGAAAGGATGGAGTCGAAGGTGAAGCAGGTTACAAACGCATGGGCTGCAGATATAAACTGGATGTAGACACTGAAGAGGATGTTCTTCCGTCGCTCATCCTCAACAGAACCTGTGCTCAGTAGCACAGGAACGCATGAGAAGCCTGTTATGAAATGGTGAAAAAAGTTGAATCTGGATCAGCTTTTGCTGCAATACACTGTCATCCAGCAAGAAGCTGCAGCGTGGCAGATCAAATCCATGCAAGCGCACATTTCTGGAGGTCTACTTTAGCATGTAAACACTGCATTTTTACCGTTTACCTCCTGATCGGCACAATAAACAACAAAAAAAATCAGACCAAAACAGACCAGACTTCCTGGATCATATTTCATTAAGTCACAGCCCCTTGCACTATTTAACGCAGTCCTTTTGTCTTCTGCTAATACAGATACTAAAGAGAGAGAGAGATCTCTTAATGTTAACAAACTTTATGGTGTCATGATGAATATAATCATATCAACAAATCCACATTAAAATCTACCCTTCAATACAAGCTGTGGGCTCTGTGACACAACAGCAACAGAGAGGCACTGGAAGAGGCAGCAGACAGACGCAGAGTGTGGAACGATCAGAGAATAGACAGAAGGAAAAGGGCAGAGAAGTGATGAATAGAGAGATGTGGGAAGGCAGGGACACAGCGACAGCAAAGCGAGGCGAGGTGAGGCGAGGGGGGAGGCGGGCGAGGTGAGAACGTGTTGATGTAATTGATGTGTGGACTCATTTAGACGGGTTTTCCATATGCTGTCACTTCCAGCAGGACGGACTGCTTTACGGAATGAACCGTGTGAAAGACAAGTCGTTTGACCATGATGCAATGTGTGTGTGTGAGCGTGAGCGCTCATCTTTAAACACATACCGACACACACATAATATAAGGACCAATGCAAACACACAGGCCGAGGAGGTAAAATGAGTGTGTACATCTTCTGTCTGATGACTGAGCTCGTCAGCGCCGCGCATGCCACTCATACTGGGCCAAACACCTGAAAAAGCTCCACTTTGACTTGTATTACTTGATGCTGTCGTGATAGTGTCATTTCTCTCAGTAATACAACTAAATCTTTCACATCATCTCCCCCATGTCCAATTTTAATAGCTTTATATCTCCAACTAACCAACATCAGTCTCCTTCTTGCTCTAGTTCCCCCTCTGTAAATGTATAAAATCAGTTCAAATCTTGCGGTTATCATTTTGATCTTCTTCTCCCACCGTAGAGCATCACTCAGTTTTGCTCCTGCCTCTTTCACTTCTCGGCTTCTTGGTGTTAATACAGTGTAATTAGACTGGACACTAATTGAGCAGCTCAATGACGAGTGCTCCTGCAGAGCGAGGGATCGGGACCGAAGATTTCTGCGTAGAAAAGACAGGTTTTTCTTCTACACTGTCTATCCCACCTCATTCTACCTTTTCAGGCCGCCATCCAGGCTCAGTTTGCGCTCTTCGTACATGTGCATAAAGCAGAACACATTGTACTGAAGGAGTTTGCATGAGTGCTTGTGCAAAACAAGGCAACCCTTAACTTGGAGAGTCGCACCAACATATTACAAATACTACTGTCCTGATAGGAAGGTAAGCTTACTTGTGTCAGCTAGACAACATTTTTACCGATTTTATACATCCGTGAGATGCTAAAAATGCTATCAACCAATAAATCATAAACATCATGGCAGCCAGTTTATATGCAGTAAGACAAAATAAGAAACCAATTACATATGGTAAATTAATCTTGAATATCACATTATAGAATAATTACTCTTACTATCTACATTAAAGCATGTTGGCGTGACACCCACACTTTTCATTTAACCAAGTATCCTGTATTATAAATAAATTCTATTATGATGATTTTAATTGTGGACAAACCTCCTGCCTCAGCTTGCGTTAGGAGCTGCAGCTGCCCTGTAACAACAGCGCTGCACCATCGATTAACCTCACAAAAACAAGTGGCTCTAGCTCCATCAACACTCACATCTATCAGCTGTGGATCTCCGTCCAGACCAGATTATAATAAAAATGTACACAGTCCCTTCTAGATTATATGACAGTCAGAATTACAGTCCCACTAAACCTAAAAGATAAGCTGGAAACTTGTGGCAGATGGCATCTTCAAACAGTCTGCAGCCTCTTCAGACCCAGCGGTGCAGGGCAGTCGTACATGTGTGTGCTGTGGAGGGTTCTTGTGTCCTTACAGTATTTCAACAACTGACTTGCACAGCTTGCAAGTGACATTTTCCCTTTGTACTCCCCATTTTTTAAAACATAATGTACCCAACAATCTGCCTTGAGACTTGAGGGCGCAGACTTCAGGGCACCTGACCCTGCCAATGTTGCTAAAAGATGTAGTTGGGTTAAGTGGTGCTACCGTAGTCTGTAACACTCAAAGCTGCCACGAAGTGACCAAGGGAGACAAGTGCAGGAGCGCAGGCCCATGATGAAAAACAATTGTTGTCCAGCTTACTAGTGCGGCCGAATAAACCAAAATCGGGATTTTCAGAACAGATAGACAGAAACCGACTGGAGGTTTCATGTCATTGCATGTGCACCTGTGTGTCTGCGCATGAGCTGTACTCATTAGCTGTGCGTTATTGCACCCTGTCATGCTAACTGATGAGCGGTTCAGCCTTGTTGTGATATCCGTCTTTCCCCCAGCTGTTACTCAGCTATTTGTTGGTCTTATCTATTAGGGATTTATGTGCCATGTTACCATGTCGCTCTCATGTATTCTTTACTTCAATCCACTCCCGCCCCCCTGCCTCCTGATCAAAATATCTTTTGTCTTTTGCCAGGCTGCCAATTTCAATGAGGAAAATGGGTCCAAACTGGCCTTCACTGCTTCAAGTGACAAACAGAACAACATGTGGACAAATGAGCAAGTTGCAAAAGGGGATCCGAGTCCCACCTTCAACCTCCCATTCTGAATGCCTCCACACACACATGTATACCCCATACACCCCTCCGCTGATCAGCGGATCAGAGGCAGCATGTTAAGCCTCAGTGCGGCAGAGGGCCCTTGTAAAAAGAGCCTGGGGCACCACTGACGATTGTTTTGAAAAGCACTCAGCTGAAAAGCATTTTGGGATGACAGTCGGCCGACTGAAATAGCACCTGTGGAGGAACACACCACTGTCAGAGCTGGGTGGGGTGGGGGCGTTGTACGCACAACACGTACACAAGGCGCGTAAGTATGTGCGCACGCACACACAAACACAGAGACGCCCTCTTTCACTAACACAATCTCACACACAAAGATGCGTAAAAATGTGAGCTTCTCTTCTGCTAGTGTGAGCTCTCATGTGCACACACACACCCACAGAGAAAGAAAATCCGTCTTTCACTAAAATGATTTCACTTGCATGGAAGAATGCATGAGCGCAGACACACACACACACGTACACACACACACACCTGTCCTGGCAGATGCCATAGCTGTGTTCTCATGTCTGCTGCTGGGAGGGTCAATCTGTTGTAAAGCTGTGTCTGATTTAATACAACCGGCTGAGATCACACGCGCCGGCGTTCATTGAAAATAACTCGACAATGACAACAATCCTCCCGCTGTCTGGTCAATTAAAAATATGGTGCTTTAATAGCCGGAAAGGACACATCCTGATGTGTCACTTCACCCCTGGCACAGTCAAAGTGGTCACCAATGAATTCCTAAAATGTTGACAGGAAGTAACATACGTTTGTGTGGATAGTCAAGAAGGGCTCAGATTAGCGTGTTTGGGATAGCAGGAAGGTGAAACGACTATTTCATCAATCATACACTGAGTCTAATTTTTGTAAACATATTTTTAACTTTAAAGCGTCTTTTCAAATCTTTTTTGTCTCGCTGCTCTCATGGTGTTATTTTCAGCAGCAGCCGAAGCTCTAAAAAGTCACTGAGCGCGACCTGCTCAGCACCAAACACGGTGGAGCATTTAGCGGCTCAAGAGCCAGACGTTTCCCTCAGGAAGTGGTCTGATGATGCATCAAAGTGATCACAGCTCGTTTCTGCTGATCTCTAGTGGCTAAAAAAACTCAGTTATTGCAGGTTTAAATATGTCGCAAGTCGCAACTTTCTATATTATCCCTTAAATATTTCAACTAGGAATGCGTGGCGTTGTCGCTTAGCTAACACAATGTAACAACAGGTGATGTGGTTGTGGTAACCAATCAGAAAGAGACATCTTTGTACTGTAATCCGGTCAGTTAAAACAGTCCAACAGGATCAGAGGACTGGCTACACTTGTGGTTATTAAGACGAGCAAAACATTAAAGCTGAAATTACTAGTTTCAAATAGCAACAGTACACCGTACCTCTCAGAGCTATGACCAGTCACTTGTGGTACGAGACACCCACCACTGATCCTTTTCTATTTCTATTAAATTAACATTTGCAAGGAGCTGCTCAGACACGAGGGGAAATTATTCAGGAACTGGTCTACACCTACGTTATACCTTTGTCATCCATGAACTGCTGTAAAGTTGATTAGAAGATCAAGTTCATTCGGTCAAGAAATCTAAAGGTTTTAGTAGAAGTGAACGTATGTATCACCTACTTCCCAAGTCAGCTCCAAACATGTACTTAATTATCCTCTCATTTACAGTTCTATCAGTAGCCCTGATAAAGACACCATATGTCAGAGCAATTCATAATAAATCGTAATCCCTGACGTTAGCCCCGTCTCACATGGCCTCATTAGTAGGTGTTACTAAAGTCGCAGTTTAGCTTCCTAAACCTGTCCACTGTCATCCCTCACAGACAAGCTAATGTAGCCAAAATAGCAGCGCTGCTCCCATGTGACTATTTGTTAAGTCCACTCCTATCAGGAGTAAAGCCAGCTCTTTAAGAGGAGCACAGAACGATGGAAACATGCAGCCCTCATTTCCCCAGACATGAGCATGCACACATGCATGGTGCCCCCCCGACACACACACACACACACACACACACACACACACACACACACACACACACACACACACACACACACACACACAAGCATGTGCAGGCTCATGTGTGCTGATGTCTAATTCGGGGAAATGTAAAAATGACCCGCGATTCTGAGACAGCAGCAGCGATTGAGACACTGAATGAAAGAAATGGAGGCGGCAATATTATTTACACACACATAAGACATGATAGGGTGGCTTAGGTATTCAAGGGTCTAATTCTGGGAAATGATTTGTGCTTCTTGAGACAAGAGGAATGGTATAGAACCTGAATGACAGACACCAGGGCCAACAACATTTACTTAGACTTCATTACAAGCACACACACCCTCACACACAAAGGTTTAACCTAAAGCAAACTTTGACCTCTCCACGCCCTCGGCTCGGTTACCCAAGCCCGCTTCTATCCTTCACTCTGCATACCATCCAATAATGTCAACTACCAGCTCCTGTCAGGCTGTTTTTAAACACAAGGACAGAGACTCAATTACAGCAGAATGGCTCTGAGGAGTCGTCCTCCGTCCTGACACACACACACACCTGCTAATGGTTGTCAGGTTTGCTGGCAAAAGGGCCAAAAGGTCAAACCAATCTGCGTTCCACAACAATCAGCGGCTTCCACGGGCCTCCGTTGTTAACATCGCTCGATTAGGAGGACGTAAACACGCGAACACACACATACAGTTCATGTTCAGAGACAGAAGGTTCACATGCTTCCTGTATTAAAGCATGTTGGAAAAGAGCTTCTGATTCATTCTGTGTGCTCACTAGGGATGAGAAGGACAGCAGTTTCATGCGAAACCACGTTAAAACACCAACAGCTTGTATTACCGCTTGGAACTTTTATTAGGATTAAAAATACCGTTCAGCATCAACCAAAGTTGGCAAACACAGGCGCACAAGCGCAGCGTGCAACACCAGTTTGTTTTCTGTCAATGAAAACAGAGATTTTTCAGCCCTCTAACAGGGCTAAGTCCAAAGTTTTGTTGTATTTTGGCTTTTATAAGAGCGTTGAGGGAAAATTGGTGGAAGATGGTAACCCTGTCTGCAGAACATGCATAAAGAAAACTGCAGCTAAAGGGGCAACACCATGAACCTTATGAGTCCTCTACGTGACCACCACCCACTACTTCATAGCCAATGTGAGCTGCGTTAACTTATTGCTTAATGCAGGATGTAGAGACTTCAGAAAGGTGTAAACATCATGGTTTGAAGCTTTCAGTGTTATCTACTCATGTAAACTACATGCACCACGTGCCTGCTGACTATTTGCCATGACAGACGACACGGTAATGGCTACGTCATTATTATAATGTTAATGCAAAAAAGAAGTGTGAAGTGTCGCTAACTGTATTTGTGGTTTTCAATACAAAACTTGATTAAATGAATTCAGTGTGTTATCAGTTTTGGTGACTATTGATGTGAAATTTTCATACTGTTTCATCTCAACTCCTTACTTACATTTAAAGACACCAAAGAAAAAGATGAACTACACTCCTCCACTGTTAACAGACACTTCTCTATTGGCTATGACGAGCAACATTAACACCAGCATGAGACGTTACCACAAACGTTCAGCCAAATGCTGTGCAGTTTTCCCTGCAACTGATCTCAGATCTGCAAGAGCATGTGCAGAAAACTCTGCTTTCTCCTAAGATCAATTCTCAAGTCGGGGATCCACCAGCCAGTCATCAGTGGACAATAAACGTCATCCTGGCATGACAAATGCATTTATCAGCCTATTATAACCACATGCGTGTAAGTTGTCTGAGTTTCACATATCTGTTTCTCTGCACCCAACTGTTCTCTGGCGAACATACAAAAGGACCCAAAATAACGCTGAGGGGTTGAGGGGGACATCAATCTGTGGCTGTGTAATCCTAAACCTTCACCTTCTTCTTAATACCCATCATCCCCCTTTAATACCCACACATACCAGGACAGAGTAGGGCCACAACAAATGGTCCCCCGACAAAGGGCAGAGTTCGGCCAGTAGCACTTGTGCGCACACACGCATAGACACATGTATATCAATGCACGCATGCAGGCACAGATAGATATAAGACATTCTCAAGGAACACACACAAGAGTGAGGAGGGGAGCTAAGTGGGGGCTTTCCCCTCTTAACTTGGCAAGTCTGATGAGAAAAGCCACCGCCAAGGGTCTGTCAACCCCCTCATCTGAACCTCCCGCTGGGCCAACAAACCACTGTGGCCCCCAGCCTGACCCGTCCTGCCACGGGGGGGGGGGGGGGTTTAGGCCTCAATTTAAAACAAGAGTGAGAGAAAGATGAGAGCTAAGCCAATCAATAAATACACAGAACACATGCACATTCATTCGTCCAAACAGATGAAGGGAGCGCTGAGGGGCGGGGGAGATTTACACTGTGGGTAGAGTAGTGGTCGGTGTACGTGTTACAATTACAAAAATAAAAAGCCTCCTAAATCACGATATGAAAGTAGAGTGCAAATGTGACGATTAAAACGGGGGTGGGGGTGCAAACGGCAATACCCACAAATACACTTGAAACCCCGCTATAAATGCCAGCTGGCCCTTTCTGGCTCGCTGCAGTCGGAAACTACCAAGAACTACTTGGCTTACGGTTATTTAACTTTAGGGCTCCGTGCAAATTCAATCAACCAGCTTCATTTTGTTTAAACTGTTCCCTGAAGCAGAGTCAGAGTGTGACAGCTCATATACTGGGAACACAACCCGCGGTTTTACAGAAGCTGGCTTTATTTTGGTATCGTCAATGCAGCGAATGAAAAAATAAGCAGGGGTTGGATGAGAGATCACCAATATTTCACATTAATATGACTCCATGTAATGCGACACCATTTCTAAATGCAGTTTTAAACAGTACAGGGTACCTGGATTTGTCAGAACAGACTCGAGGGTTTCAGCTAAAGATTTTCAACAGAATATCTAACACATAAATGTCCAAATATCGATTTCAGGGAGTAATAAA
Source organism: Chaetodon trifasciatus (assembly GCA_037975065.1). NCBI lineage: Eukaryota > Metazoa > Chordata > Actinopteri > Chaetodontiformes > Chaetodontidae > Chaetodon > Chaetodon trifasciatus. The sequence continues at coordinate 9,758,054 of JBBMOE010000016.1, read as the reverse complement.
TTACCCTCAACAGCACTATTTATGGTGTCTTATTCGCAGTGGGACTCCCTGCTTGTGTTGATGCAGTGCTCTCCCCAAACCTGCAGTATAAATAGATATGTGTCTTGGATCATGGATACAAAGTAAACAAAACACAAAGATTGTGCAAAGGGGATGTCCTGCTACCTCAGCGGGTTGAGGTCCACGCTGTGTACTCAGCACATTGTGGATTCAGATCAGACGGATGACCTTTCTCATGCACATCGCTCCAATCGGCCATATTACTCCCAACTACGTACAATGTGAAGCGCACTAATTCAGGCCTTGACAACACGTAAGTGAATGTTTTACACACAGATATTTTCCCTGTCCATTTAAGAAAAGAAACAGTTTGTCCACTCGACCTTTGTTTTCCAAAATATCTGCGCACACGCAGACGAGCATGCCTGCCCAATAGGTGGCGATAAAGTCTACATCATCAATACGTCAAATATCAGAGAAGAATATTCTGCACATGCTTAATTGTCTTATTTATCTTTGGGAACTGCATCTTAAAAACAAAAACAACAGTAGCTACTTTATTTATTTATTTATTTGTAATTATTCATCAATTTTCCTGCACACAGCCTCGCAGTGCGAACCAAACGTAACCTAACCAGCTGTCCACGACTGATGTCGTTTCAGATGCATGCTCATTACATGTTTGACATAATGTTCGAATCCCAAACATTCTGGTTAACATGTACACACAGATACATATAAACCAGAGGTTTAAAAAAAATCTGCACTTTCAAAGACATTTTAAGAAAAATCTTAGTTTTACTGGCCTAAAATGCTGTTTGCATGTCAACGAGAGGCCAGAATGCAAAGGAAGATATTTGTTTTGCAACATCTCTGTATACTTGTGGTCAAGGCTTAAATAAAGCCCATTCTGGATACGACCCCTTCAGCACGCCGGGTAACCTCAGATGGCTGAGAAAATGCCGGAGGCAAAGGGGGCAGCTTTCAAAAGCAGCTTTAAATGACCTGAAACCGTTTCAATGTAAATCAATCACAACATACATCAACACAATAACTATAAAGAGAAACAAAATTATTGTTTATATTATACAAAATCCAGCAGCACATCAGGACATTTCTACCAATATAAAAGGCCTCTTTTTTGCCTTTCAGTCTCAGTATAAACCTTGAGATTTGACTTATAGTTTTGACTTCCTGAGTCTGTATCAGATAGGACAGATAAGACTTGAGGTCTCCTGTAATCTGTGGTCGCTGGTCTTTTCTGTCGGTGCTGGAGGAACAGCTCCTTTTATATCTACAGTCTTCACTTCTGGGACACCTGCTGAGAGGACCTGAGGACATCAGTATTGAGTTTTTCGACAGACCCTTCAAATATATGTCTCCATGCAGCATTTACCCTACAGATCCAGTCACATCAGCTCTGAGCGCTAATACTTGACTCTGAATGTATAGTTTTATTTCTTTATTTGATTGATGAATGCGACAATGTGGCACACAAAGCAAGCGTCACTTCGTGTCAGGAGCTCATTCTTAAATTACTGAAGCAGGAAGGTTGTTAGGGATAATCCAAATGTTGAACACCCACAATCAAGAACCCAAATAGAAAATGTTTGTTTCCTCAATGACAACAGTCTGCGTCGCCGTGCTCCCTGCAGCACGGTAGCAAAATACTCTGGGTCGCTTGTGTGTGATGTGCAACCAGTGCTGTCACTGTGAACAGCGTGAAGGTTACTGAGGATTGAACCCACACTGCTACAAAACACCCACATTATGCAACAAGAGCTGTTTTGAGAAATGTGAAAGATATTTTGTGCTATTTTTGTTCAAGATTAAACACGTTATGTTCGGCGAGTCCTCAGATGTGGGGGTGATTTGTGATCAATGCAGGGATAAGTCAAAAATGACTGGATTTTATTATACGGATAATATCAGGATAACCGACCACATGCCTGCACACAACTTGCAAAGTGCAGTGCTGTCACCATTTTACACAGTAAAAATGTAGCCAACTTCTTGCCTTGAGAGCCGTGACACTTCCTGGATAAAATAAAGCCAGAACGAGGTAAAATGTAATCAACCCATTCTCTTCTGGCTGTTGACAGAGATACAAGCTGTAAGTCTGCAGGGAGAGAAACTCCCACCTGTCCCCGCGAATCAAGTGTGCACCTTTTACAATGTAGCTCTGTCAGCCGAACAACGAGCGTGCCTGCAGGCGCAAACGGACTGACAGAATAACACGCACACACACAGTTACTGCCCTGCCCTCTATTAGGGAACACAATGAGCCTGTAAGGGGATCTTAATGAAGGACTCCCCTGAGGCAAAGCTCGACACCTCTGCTGAGGATGTGTACTGTTAGAGCTCATTAAATGAACATGAGTACTACCACCGACATGGTGGGAGAGAGTGTGTGTGTGGTGTTCGGTTACAATACCAGATTTAGCCGTTTATGTCATGCAGTACACGCGCCTCTGTGCACCAATTTATTGAGCGTGTTGCTGCGTTTGTGTTGAAAGAACACAATCAGACATGACACGGAGAGCATGTGAGCATCATGTGTGCTCCTGTGGCATTTTGTGACTGGAAAATACTTTGATCCACTGACATCACACACACTTCAACAGGTCTCCGATTCAGACAAAATGAACTTGAAGGAATAATCATATTTAGAACAGGGAAGGGCACAGGGTGAGGGAGGAAGAGAGGAAGGAGCACGAATGTGAGGCAGGAGAAAAGCAAAACAGGAGAGAAAGTCAAAGCCAACATAGAGCAGTGGAAGGAGTGGTGCACGAGGTGGAAAATGATGCAGCAGTGCCCTCTTGTGGATGGAAATGGACGTATTTGAAGCCCTATTGTACTCTCCTATTGGCGCTCAGGCAACTCTAAAGACCAGAACACACAAAAGGACTGCAGGACACCTCCATTATCTAATCAGTGTGTGCCTCAATAAATGAACCACTTCTGTTTAACCACAAGCTCCGTTTAGCTCTGCTTCATCTATCAGAGGTGTGACAGCTGAAACTTTTCAAAGCTCCAGATGTGTTTGCATACAGTAGGCAGTTTTTGACTCACCTCTCTACCCTTATGTGTGACCAGGGCAGCGAGTGGCTTGGCGTAGAAGCGGCTGTAGCTGAATCCAAGGCAGCCGTACATACTGTTAGCGGTCAGCTTCAGAGCCTTCTGACGGATGTCATACTGATGGAGACACAGACTCAAATCAGGCCAAAGATAAAACTCTCAGTTACGAAGATTTAATAGTACAAGGGGTGAAATTATACGCACATCTCAGATTGGTGCAAGATCTAACTGCCATCAAAATATTGTAAATAAATGAGTCTGTATGCAGGTCATGACAGCAGAAAATAACATAATGCACTCAGTAATGCTGAACTGCTGTTGTGTGCGCTCAGTATGATCCAAACACTCACTAATATATGGCTAAATAAATATGCCGCATGCTGCGCTGCTTTAGGAATTTAAAGATGACTGATGCATCCAGACTGACAGAGAAGAAGTCAATTATGCAGCTGGAGTGGTTTGAGAGGTTTCTGTGGATGTTATGATGCTTTTTCCCACAATTCAAAAAAAAATGTCACCAACTGCTCAACATTAGTGAACCAAATCGACTGTGTTTCAGTGTGAATGTGCAAGTATGTGTGAACTTTCTATGTGTGTGTGTGTGTGTGTACCTGCAGGTAGAGGTCTGGGTTGATGTCTTGCTGCTTCATCAGCTGTTTGACTTGTTTACGTCGCTCCACCAGCTTCCTGATTTCTTTGGGCAGGATTCCCATTTCCAGGTTTGAATCTGGAATCTCGGGAATCTCCTCCAACTCGTCCTCCTGCTACCATGGAAACAAGAGTTGGAAGTGAGTTGGAACTTTTCTCTGGGGAAAAGATGAAGTCAGGCTGGGGGACCGGGACTCCTTCAGCTGGTCACGTTCACCTTCAACACTGGCTGGACATCATTGGATATCAACAGAAGTCCTGGTGAACTCTTATCTTGTATTACTATAATCAGCATTAATTTTTTTTAACATATTGTGCACTTTTATCTTTACTTTGTTCTTTGGTATATACACTTTTTAAGTCTTTCATCCTTTCCCCTGACTGTGTGTTGAGCAATTTGCACTGCAACAAAGCAATTTCCCTGCAGGGATCAATCAAGTTTTCAGATTCTGAATCTGAAACATATGAACAAACACTGCACGCACACACACACACACACACACACACACACACACACACACACCTGGTTTTTCCTCTGCGGGTTGTGAGCCTCCCTCTGCACAGTGGTGAAGCAGATGTTGAACTCCTGGATGATTGAGGGATACAGGCTGTTGAAGTCGAGCAGCAGCACAAACTTGTCATAGAAACCTATAAAGAGAGAGAGAGAGAGAGAGAGAGAGAGAGAGAGAGAGAGAGAGAGAGAGGGAGGTTATAGACACACTGTGTGTACAAAAGACATGCAGACTTTAAAAAAAACACAGACTTACCAACTTTAGGATCCAGCACCAGACCTCCAGCATAGGCTGCCTTCTTCTTCCTCTTCCCCCTCCCTGCATCCACATCTTCCTCCCCCTCCACCTGAGACACAGGAACAAAGAGAGAAAGAAACACTTGTCACCGACTGCACGACAACAAGAACGACAAAAAAAGCTCTGCGTGCGATTGTGTCTGGCTTCACCATTTCCTGCTGGGCCTTTCTGAAGGAGGGTTTGTCTGGGACGATGTAGTTTTTGTCATGGAAGGCATGAAGCAAGAGGAACTCGTTCCTCTCAGAGCGGCCGCCCATCAGAGTACGAGACTGCAGAGAAGAAGCAGGGAGAAATGGGGTGATTGACGCAGGAGGCAAAGAAGGAGAAGAGTCGTAAACCAGTGGTTGCTTATGACTGAAGTCCACTGTGTTGTGCTTTGTCATTCTCCTGAAACACTCTTGATAAAGACTTCTAAGATTCAAAGCTTAATGTCTTTCCACTTCACTCACAAGAGAAAAGTCTGGCTTTTGTCTGTAACTTGTTTTGTTTCTGACTTCAATTTTGTATTTCACCTGTACAATAAGCAACAGGAGCTGCTGACTGGAATTTAAAAACTTCAACGATTGGCCATCCTCGTTCCTTTTGTCAGGCATGTTTAAAATGCTTTACTTCTAATAACGCTGGTCGTGCAGACATTTTGGATTCTGAGCGTCAGGCAGATGTATTTTACACTGTTAATGATTGTCTGAATGACTGTATGAATTCAATGAAGGGAAAGGAAAAGGGTGCTGCTGTGTGTTACCATGACATTGCCAGCGATGTTGGTGATTTGCAGGGCGAGCGGCAGCACGTTGAGCTCACACATCATCTGCAGGATCAGCTTCGCGTCTGTCCATGTCAACTCCAACAGGTAGAGCAGGTGAGGGGAGTCACTGACACACAAACGCACATTTTAGGATGCACACAAACACAATTCTTTCATCTGATTTGGTTGAACTGGCCCTTTAAGGACAAACCAACCTGTAGAGATTCTTGATGTTTTCCTGAGGGACCGTGGCTCTCTCCATCTTCAGCACCTGTGCAACCAGCTCAGTCAGGTGGTAACTTTTACAGCGAATCAGCTCCTTGGCTGAGATCTCCACATCGCACACCAGGCGGCCACAGGTTGCGCTCTTCTCTGTGAAGGCACTGCGACCCTGCCAAATACAACAACCCTTAGAGACGTACAACACAAAGAACACTTCAACTGCTGAGGATTTTTAGCCTTCTTACCCCTAGTTTGGGCATATTGGCCCTCCTGAGACGTCCTATCTTTGACCAGTGGGGAACCTTGCACACATTGAGCCTCTGCAGAATCACTTCCAGGTCAAAACCAAAGATGTCGTGACCCTACAGGACAAGAACGAGGATACTCATTTTTACCCCGATAAAACGCTGCACCTTCATCTGTGGATCATCTCACTATCACAACATCTCCTACTCACCACCAGCACATCAGGGTCGATTTTGTGCATCTTGGCCAGGAAGAAGCCCAGCAGTGTCCGCTCTGTCGCAGCGATCTCCACTTTGCCATTCTAACAGAGGAAAACAGTCATCCTTTGTACAGATGACCTGCCTATTGAACTGCCTTTCTATAAAGGACTGTAGAAACTGCTTTTATTTAGCTCCATCGCCACTCACCTTCTTCCTCACAGCATCTTTGAAGTCGTAGGGAAAGATACAGTCGGATGGTTTACTGACCACTACAGAAAAACAAAAACAATAACCGTTACAGCACATTTGTCTTGATAATAATATTTTCCCCATACATTTCCATTCGATTGCATTCATGCGTTACAATAAAAGTATAACAAAAGTAGCAATTAAAGTACTAAATGAAGAGTAGAAATAACTTACCACAAAAATGGGTCTGGTATGGAGGTTGAGGTGGAGCTTTGTCCATATGGAACTGATAGTGGACAAGTGCAGCCAGGGACACAATCTGCACAGCAACAATGATATCACTTACTATTTCAGTCTGTCTGTGAACAACATGAATTTCCTGCTAAAAAGGGAAAACTGAATATTGGATTTTGTGTAGAGCTGGACATGTTCTGACCTCGTTCTGGTGCGTCTTGGGGTTCTGGACGGTCTTGAGGCTGATGGACATGACGGTGACGGGTGGAGGTGACAGATCTTTGACCAAAGTGACCAGATCACCCCTCAGGGCCAGAGCCTCCACCTTACACCAGCTGACCGGCTGGCTGATCAGCTCTAATACAGACACAGAGTGTGAATTATTAAATTCAAAGAAATTTCTGTATGAACTTCTCAATATCCAGAGTTCTGGACAAAGGTCCTCCTTACGTGGTGTCTTGATGTCCAGCCAGCAAGGCCCTTTAATCTTCCTGCTGAGGAGGAAGTGCTCCAAACTGGAAGTGTTGGTTCCAAAAATGTGGGAAAAGGTCGCCCCCTTGAGGTCTGAAGGCAGAGCAGGGAAGTCAGCCTGCAAACATATTAACAGAGAGATGAATAAATAAAATAAGAAACAGTTACAGGCCACTTCTACCTGACAACTAGAGAGAGAGAGAGTGTGTGTGTGTGTGTGTGTGTGTGTGTGTGTGTGTGTGTGTGTGTGTGCAGGGCCACTCACAGAATATCTGACTTCCAGGTACTCGCACTGACTGGGCACATCGGGAATTTCAAAAGCATAGCTCTTCTCCACTTTCTGCAGAGAAACACAGAAAACAAGCAGAAGTTAGAAACATATCACACTTAAATCCAGGCTGTGCAGCCACGTAACAGAGGACAGCACCGACCTTGGACTTGAACTTCATGATCCTGAACTTCTCTGAGAGCTCGTTGAACTCCTGGTAGACATCCATCATTCCCACTGGAGTGTCCGACGCCTCCCCAGTCTTTGTGTTAACTTTCTGTTTGTGGAAACACAATTGAAGAATTCAATGTAAGGGAAGGTTTTTCCAATCTCGTGTGCTCACAACGACCATGACTATGACAGAGCAAACATTGAGTAGAAGGGAAGTTTCTTAAAACAAGGCCATTTGAAAACTGACAAACTGACGTACATATTCACGAGGTAGGAGGTACATGGTCCGCTCAATGTTCTTGACAGTAACGCAGCAGCTCACATGAGACTTTGCAGACTCAATCCACACTTTTCCAAACAGGTACACCACACCTGGACCACAGTTAAGTTCAGATAAGAAAACAGTTCAAACAGGATCTTTAGATGATGAAACTGCGTGATAATATCCACTATATATTCACTCCAGGCGTGAATATGCTTTACCTGGTCGGCTGTAAGGTTCTTCAAAAGCATCCAGCCAATAGAAGCGGAACACCTGCTCCCCGTCTGGCCCCTCCACCAGCGGGAGCTGGCTGGAGTCAACCTGTATCTCTGCTGGAGCCGCGCTGGCTCCACCTTCCTCCGCCTCCTGTCCCCAAGAACTTCCAATCCTGCTGGACCTGGAAAAAGAAGGGGGGGGGGGGATGCTGTTTGTTAGCTCAGTGTAGACAAGTATGTACACCATTACAAGAGTGAGCCAGAAAAGACTTACAATAACACAGGATCCTCAGGCTCCGCTTTGGGCTCCACTTTAATGGCCACCTCTGCTGCTGCTTTAGCCTCAGCGTCATCTTTCACTGCAGGCTTCTCCTCCTCGAGGCCAACCTCCATCGGCTCATCGAAGTCCACCCCGTCAAATGCCAGAGTGTCATTGACTGAAAAGCACATTATGATAAAGTGAGGTGCAAGAAGGGAGAAAGAGCAGAAAGCTAACACAGCTGTGTCGGTCTTTCTTACCTTCCTCTTCATGCTGCTCCTCCACTTTTGCTCCCCGCCTCTCTGCAGGAAGAGCGGGAGTAGAGGAAGGGAGCCGGGCTGATGACTCGGGTTTCGGGTCAGAAGGTGGCGGCCTGATAACTTTGGCCTTTGACCCTGCAGCTGAGGGTGACTCCTGGCATCACAGAAGTGTAATAAAACATCTTAAAATTACTGATTTCAGAAAGTAGAATGTGGTCAGTGATGTGGTTTAGACATACGTGCAATCATGTGTGAAATATTTTTCAAGACTGTGACAGAAACTTATGACTGATACCTTCTGCATCTGAGGTCTGATGGAAAAGGGGTTCATTGGTGATCCAAGAGACTTCTTTTTCTTCAGAGTAACCACTGGCGGAGGAGTCAGAACAGCTAGTTTCTGGTAGGAAAGAGGGAGAGACAAATGTCAAATCTCAAAACGCAAATATTATAACATATCACATTAGTTATGGACAATAAAGAGATGGGGAAGTTGGCTATGTAAAAAAAGAAATAAATAAAAGGTCACGTTTAATTCTTGTATCAGGACGTTGTCCCTGTCATTTGTCCTTTTGCACCACCTGACACTGAATTCTGTTTAATTATGTCAAAGTTCTGCATTGTCCACATGACAGAGTCCCAACCTCAGAGTGCAGGTCCTCTAAGAGATCTCCCAACAGGTCATCTTTGGACAGGTCCACATCTTTCTGCAGGAGATAAAATGATGCTTAAGGTCAAGGCAAGAGCATGAAAAAGTGAAGAGCATCTCTTTTATTTCATGTTAGGATCTGCACAGGGGACACTTGGGACATTTGTAATGGAAGCAAACACCAAAGCAAGTCAGCGATGCCAGCAGAAACACACCTCCACAGGCCTTTTCACATTACTGTTCATGAAAAGGCTCTTAATGGTGTTGGGCTTGGCTACAACCGACTTCTTCACAGTCTTCTTGGAGTCTGCTCCTTTAGCACCTGCTTTTCCTGCAAACATTTTCACACACACATGAGTCAATCAATACAAAACTATTTACTGTACATTTTCTCACTGTTATACTTTACGAGGGTTCACCTTTGTTGTTTTCAACTACATCATCGTCCAAATCGTCGTCAAAGATTTCTCTTCCATCCTCCACATATCCTGTTCCATCTGAGAGAAGAGAAATTGTCAAATCAGACCTCCCCATCACTCATATTCCCACAGTGGACACAGAAGCCTGAGACTCACCATCATCAATAATCCAATCATCCTCCTGTCTGTCTTGTACAATCCTGGAGTACTGGTCCTCATCCACCTCCTCATACACATGTGTTAACTCTTCCACCTGGAAACCATGAATACAGACCCAAATGTACTATTCAATGTTGGATAACAGCAGAAAAAACTCATTTTATTGCTTTTTCTCTTACAAGATTTATACATGTTTGAAAAATGGCCATCACATTGTCCCAGGGTGCCTGATCCAAAGACCAAGTGAATACAAACTTTGATGGATCCCAACAAGTAACATTATGCTGTCAGAGCTGAATTAAACACAAACGATTACACACAGACTGTGTGATATTCACTGTGATGCACATATATACATGCACAACACTTCAGTTCCTCACCTCATATTTAATCTTCTGCCCCATCTTGGCTTTCTTGAGCTGCTCCAGTGCAGACTTCCTCCCCACCTTCTCCCTCTTCTCGCGCCTGGATCGAGACTTTGCCAGGCCACAGGTGTCACCTCCATCGTCTGAGGAGGAAGACACGTCGACATGACGACGCAGCAGCAGGTATGAACATGCCAGTTTGATTTGCAGACGTCTCTTCCAACAAACACATCGATAATGTCACATTTACAGTGAACTGTTGGAGGAGCGCAGGCGCACACCTCTGCTCGTTGAACGCGAGGACACTTCTTACTATTTTGAATCATTTTGTTATAGTTAGCTCCCTATTTCTGTCATGGACACGAGGGGTGGCTTCTTCATGACAATATATTATATGCTACGCCAAAACAAGGTGCAGTGAAAGAAGAAAATATTTGACAGTATTAGCAGCGCACTGTAGGTAGCTAACATTACAGTAACATGTGTTGGTTATCCTCTCTTAACACGAGCCTCGTACGACAAATTGTTAGCTTAGTTTAGCGTGTTAGCTATCGTCTTAATACACATACAGTATTAATGGCTCTTGTCGTAGAGTCATAGCGTAAGCTAGCTGCTGTGTTAGCTAACTTCTTCGGTTTCCCTGCGCGAGTCCTCCAAACTCAGCCAAGCCACGCGAAAACAAACACTCACCGTCGGCCGGACCGTCCATGTCTTTGTCTGGGTTTGATACCGGAGCCATAACTTCAACCTTTTCACTTAACGTTTGCTCACTGACAGTTGCTCAGCGCGGCGGCAAGTCAACACAACAACAGAGCGGTCCGCGCCAAATCGTCTTCCCGGGGAAAGTCATGTGCAGGAAGTGACATCACTGCGCTGCCGGTCAGAAAAAGGAAGCGCTTCTTCCACTCCTGTCCACACGGTGGCAGTGTTGTTCAGTAACAGTGATGTTTACTACACAGGATCAAGACCACAAAAAGTACAGTATTTCTTCAGTATGATATGCATGTTTACTTTAAAGGAGTTTTTCCTTCTGTACTTTTATCGAACAGAAATGCAGAAAAGCAAATGCTATGTTAATAAATAATATGATGCGTAACTCTATTTTTGCACCGAGTTCATACATAAAAAGCACACTCAGAAAGGACTATAATGTCTTCTGAAATATATAGATTAACAAAAAATAAAGGAAACAAAATACATTTAAAAAATACACAGCCTTGCTTCAAAACAAGGTATTGTCTGAGATTCAAACGAGTGAGTTCATGCTGTCTGCATTTTACAGAGAATGGCAACCTTACACTCAGACCTGGATCCTCAAACCACAGGGTGATACTGGTCTCCCTCCTTTTTAAAAGTCAGTGTCTATGCCTGTGTATCCCAATGAAGCTGGTTTCCAGGGCGACCAGGCGGGACTTTGTTGGGCACAATGGGCTCCTGTCCCAGATTGGGGCCACAGAGACACTACACTATAACAATGAAAACACAAAGCGTGGCTTGTCCTCCTTCTCCAGGGTCTATAGGCTTTTATACCGTAAATCAGTGTGATAACTCATATGTTAGCCTGTTCCAGACCTACAGTATAGTGGGTCAATAGCCATATTATCACATTGGTGACTTCAGTAGCCTTTGTGTATGATGTCAGCAGGCGAACAACATATCTGTGTGCAATATGAATTGTTTTGGTGCTGCTTGATGCTCTTAATTTTAGTTTTAACAGTGTATTTCTCATTTGCGTTTTTCAAGAGACACATTGTTCACTATTGAAATTAGGCTATAAGTCGCAGATTGCATGAGTAAGGTCCCCCTCAGCGGTACAATATGGTCTACTGTAAGGTCTGCTAAATGGACCGTGGCCGACAGTTGTCGCAGCTCATCAGCGGTGAGCAGCTGATCTGTCCTCCGGACAGACGGACCGTCGTCGCTCTTGCCCGCTGTGCTGGAGTACGGACAAAGTCCCGCCTTAGACTAGACAGCAAAGAGACAGAGAGACAAGTGGTAAACACGTCTTACTTTCCAGAGCTGTTTGGATTTGGACGCCATGGTCAAACAGCGACGCATCAGAGCGCATTCCTGTTGCGCAGCTGTTGCGCCTCTTTGTTGCCGAAGGGGACCAGTGAGGGTGAGTACACATCCCCGCTCAGCGCAGTCAAATTCTGGTTTTGGTTTCTCTTAAGTCTTCAGGGTTATTGTAGTGCACTCTGCATGTTCCAATGACCCGACAACGGAAAGTTTGCCACGTGGAAAACAGAAAAAAGCGGAGTATTTTCTCTACAGCTCACACCCAGGTTTGATTTCTTTGCTAAACATACACTTTCGTCCGGTGATTAACGAGCAGATCAGACTACTCATAAATGGGTGTGATTGAGAAAATGACAGCTGATTATTGTCAGTTGGACGCAACAAGAAACACGTGCCAAATTCCCAACCAGGCATTTCGCAAGGCGCTCAATATTTTTTATGAAAAGGTGTTAACATCTTCCAGAATAGATAGATAGATAGATAGATAGACACACGTTACGCTGGAGTTTTTAATTAGGCTTTAGCTATAAACCAATGCAGTGACACTTTGTACCGTCTCACTGATGGTGCTATGGGCCACTGCTCCAATCCTCACTGCTCATACTGCTGTAGCTTCTCTCTGATTGGTCCTTTTCTCGGAGCTCTCTCCTCTTTTCCGTCGCCATGGTGAGAGCTCGCCAGCTCTGCCAGCGAAGATCGTTTATTGAAAGGGTGACTCACTCAGCTCACAAAAGTCTGACAGGATAATACTATACGGATACATCACTTGTGGCTCATTTCTGCACTGTTAATATGGAAGTGATACTTTCATTACTGTCAGTTACACACAGATGACTGATGACTGGTGATATTTTACAGGAGAATGACCTGTATTAGCCCCAAGCTGCTCTGCTATAGATGGCACCTTCCCTTGTTTTTCTCACAGCCATTCATGTTACTTGACATCTCTGAGGGTACCGTCACACATGCGCAAATCCACTCCGGTGGCAGAGCAAATTTGCATTTTCGCAACACATGGAGTTCAGCCATAGACTGTGTAAACATGGACACCATTGTCACCAGTAGGTTCCTGAAGCGTGTGAAGCTCAGTGACAGTGGCTGACTCCACCAAACTCGTGGCTAATCCAGAAATGGCCAAAGAGGTGGAGCGTGGGTGGAGATGAAGCAGGGAGAATGAAGCCTGGTTGCTGAAACCTACTGGCCATGCCCATGATTGTACATAACTTTAAGCCTGAATACAATTTAAACAAGTGAGTTATATTAAAAGCTAGTTAGCTATAGAGAGCAAAAGCCTTTTTTTGTACCAGGCCGTAAACATGTTTATTACTGCTGTAAAGCTGGGTACTTTAATATGTGGGTCTGTGGGGATTGACTCACTTTTATAGGTAGCCTCAAGTGGTCATTTGAGGAAATGCATTTTTCAGCCCTGGAGGTTCCAGCTTGAGTTCAACTTTGATACAAATTTCACTTTGGCAAGCGATGGTCATTTGCCTGCATTCGCCAGTGTGACACTTGCCAGATGTGCCTGATTTGTGACATAGCCAAACATAACACCTCTACAGGTTGAATCGGTGCTAAGATTTCAAGAGAGTGGCAAAATGAAAAAAATAAACAAATGCAAAGGTCAAATTAAGCTGAATATATTTGCAACAAAACAATTCATTCCTTCTGTGGTACCAGGAAATCGCTGCAGAGTGAGACCTCCCTGCTGCCTCCTCCTCTCTGCAGCAGGGGATCAGAGAGGATGAGGAGGAGGAGAGGCAGAGCAGAGAGTGGGCGGGGGGAACAGAGGAAGGAGAAAGAGTCTGAGTGGTGAGGAGAGAGGCATCGTCTCACTGATGCTGAGTCACATAACAGAGGATGCAAAGCCACATCCCATGAGTCTTCGGGAATCATGGAGGAGCTTGAACACACCTGCCCCCATCCCCGGACGGTAGGGCGTTTAGAGCATGTGTGTCTATTTTCTTGTGTGTTTCGTGTCTTGCTGTGTGTGTGACGGGGGGGAGAGAGGAAGACAAAGGGTCCTGCTTTCTCCCCTGTTATGAAACAGACCCCCTATAGCATGAGGCTGTGGGTGAAAGGCTCAGAATGCTGAGTGTACATGTCTGGATGAAGGAGGGGGCTTGCACGGTGGACCACAAAGCATGAATGTCCTGCTGAGGAGACACTGCGGCAGTCAGGACAGAGAGCCTCCTGTCTCTCCATCCCTTTGGTGTAATTCCTCATCCTTCATGTCTGACTCCTCCAAACAGTCCATCTTTGCCTCCTTGTCTCTTTCCGTGCCCTCTCCTGGCCCCATGTTTCTCTTTTTTCGGCTTTAATCCTTCTCGTGCCAGATGTTCTTTGCCTGTGCCAGAGAGGGATTTACTGACCGCTCGTCCTGCCCCCGGTCAGTTTAAGCTTCACCATCTGCTCTGTGCTGAGTGTTTGTAAGCCACCCAAGGAATCATGGGTGACGAGGATGCTCCCTCAACCTCAACTCAGCTGTGGTGGCTGGCGCTGAATTCTGACACCTCCCTAATGGAAACAGACAGGACACTTGTGTTCAAAGCCAATTTCAAAAGCAGGGGAATCAGGATGTGCAAGTAAATGGGACGTAGGTACCAGAAAAGGAACAGCACATCTATGGCACTGCTAAAAAGCAAATGCTTTCTATGCTTCTTGTAGCTGTTGCATGCATGACAATTAAAATCCCACTTGTCCTCAGTAAATAGCCTGTTTCCAGAGCTGTACATTGCTGCCCACATCTCCGCTTTTGCAGCGATTCATATAATGAAGTGAAAGTGAAATGGCAATACATCAACTGCAGCTGACCGCAGAGCACAGTGTGACATAAGCATCTTTATACTTTGTGTGTTTTTAGTACAAGTGCGACCTCACAGCGCTTCTAATGTACATAATTCAGTGATCTAAGAGATTGAGCTTCTAGACTAGTGCATAAAGCTTTATTGTGTAAAAATATAACATACAGCATGTAAAGCTTTGGCGATTGGCGGTTTTATAATGCCAAATTCTTTGGGTTCTTCAGTCCCTTGTGTTTTGTTGATATCTTCTGTCCTTGTAATATTATTAAAAGTCAATGTATGTATCTTCATTTTGTTTGCCAGAAAGTCCTCCACAGTGACAAATGCACAGTATGTTGTCCCTTATACAGATGTTACTTGTGTGTTAGAACAATCACAGACATAGAACAGGTGAGAATCCGTTGGGTTTAACTCTGTTTTCCACCAGGAGTCTGGCTTCCTGCAGTGTCATTGGTTCAATTCTCACTAAACAAGGAATAGTCCTGAAGCATCATTATAAAGTAGGTTTTTTGAGCTGCTAAAGACGCCCTGTGGTCTCCAGGGTTCCCAAACACAACATGAGGGTTCAATGAGCTGCACGGCATCTCCCAGATGATTACGCTTGCGTATCAGAGCTGTCTTTTAACTATGCAAAATGAATGTTAGTACTTCATGACTCCTCATCTGTTCATCAAATATCTCAAAGCCTGAGCAAATGAAACCAAAACTATCTGCATTGCTAGATACCTGTAAGGTACAGTAGAAAACATTTGAAGCACAGATTAAATAAAATCTCTTTTGCTAGCTTAATTTTCTTACACAAACACACTGGTTCACCCTCACTCAGACCATTCTTTGGTCCTGTCTGTGAAATGTGTTGTCGCGCCACACTCTGGTTTTGCTGCCGTTCCTACAGGATGTGTTGACGTCAGTTGCCGCTCTCGTCCACGGAGACCGAATCTGTTTCCATTTTTTTCACCCTCCTCTCACACTCCCACAGCTTTCTGCTCTGTGCTGACTCTGATCCTCTTTTACTGGTGTGAATAATGAGATTCAGTGAAAAATATTCCCTGCAGTCAACAGATGGCACACAATGACAAATTTTCAGGCCTGCTCACACTGCAGCACTTTAACCTTGATGCAGCTTTGACAAGTGCTAACAAGTATTATCCTTAATCCATCCTTTCTTGCTCTGTCTGCCTTCCTTTCCACGTCCCAGTGTCATTTATTCTTTCTGTACAGCTGATCAGTTGCTTTGACCTTGTTGTCTACCACATGCTAACACACACAAGTCTGCTCACACACACGCAGAGTGATCAATAATGCTGAGTGCAGCTCTGCCTGTCTCTCAATCCAATGCCCCAGAATAGGCTGTGGTCAGTAACTTAATGGGGGTTACTGTAACAGCCCAGAGTATGGAAAGGGAGACATATTGTGTACCACTAAAGGGATGGGTGGCCGTGCTTCCAGGTGTGGGTGATTTAGATGTTGTAACAACCTAATACGAGTATCCTTCATTCATTCATCATCCGAAATAAGATATTAGTGCTGTGTTGTATCTATAACCCAGTCTTTCTCCTCCTCTCTGTGTCAGACTTTGACAGAGCCAGCCATCTTTGCCAGGGAGACCAGTTGTGATTGTCGTGCCCCTCATGAGAAACTCACCATCGCTCAGGCCCGCAGAGGCACCCCAGGTACAGCAGACCCCCCCCCGATTGGTTTCCATTTCCTGCAGCTTCACCGTCTCCCAGCTGTCATGTTTGTCCTCATTGTATTCCTCAATCCTTTCTTTCTTTCACTATATTTGAAACTTACACTATTATTATTACTGTGCTACAACCTCTGAAGCTACTTCTACTACTACAATTACTACTACTACTATTGCCACTGCTACTATTGTTGCAATCACTGCAGTGTCTCTACTACTGCAACTACCACTAGTAGTACGACAGTACTACAAATACACTTTACTGCAGATGCTAATGATACTGCTATTTTTAGTGCAGCCGCTACTGTGTCTACTACTACATCTGAAGCTACTTATATTACCACTATTACTACAGTTTTTGCTGCAACTATTGTTAATCCTACAGTATCACCACTACCACTGCTGATACTCATACTACTGAAGCTAATGCAAGGGCAACTACTGCGGCTACTACTGCTACTACTATTGCGACTGCTACTATTATTGTTCCTCCTATTACTATCATCACAACTACTACTACTACTAGTACTACCACTACTGATACTCTTACTACTGATGCTAATGCTACTACTACTACTACTTTGATTCTTTTTACTAGGTCTAGTACTATAACTATACCAGTACTATATTGCCACTGCTTCTCCCTGTACATTCTTTATTATGACAGTATTATTACCAGTGATGCTAAGTCCAAACCATAGAATTACCTTTTTAGGAATGTATTTGTTATGTAACTTACACAATGTACGCCACTAATGTACCATGTATGGATTGTTATGTGTTGGTCAATCGTGCACAGCGTAGTAAGGCTGGATTACCAATGGGTCAAAGTAGGCAGCTGTCTGATTTGTGCTAATTGACCTGAAATTACTTTGGTAATAGTCACTACCAAAGCACAATAAATAGCACAATAAGGGCGTAAAGGTCGGACCTGCTTTATTACCTCATCTTGACTGGTCCAAACCTAGTTTTAAGGCTTCCACTATTTCAGTTTTGTTCCAGGTTACAGGCTGTGAGATGAAGGAAGAATATGTGGAATAAAACAGATGATATCTCTGGCTTTGCTGCATCAGTTTTGGTACTTCTTTTTTAAACTGTCCCTCATGGGTCCACAGTTTTTTGAGAGCACAATCTTCATCAGTGGAGGACTCTTTTAAGACTGTGTTGGAAAATAATTCAGAATGGTATTAATAAATTTCTTTTTCATAAATCAACACAACCTGGAGTTCAGCATATGCAATACGGACTATTAGTACAATTACTGTGTGTTGCTTTTCAGCCACAGTTATGACTCTTGCTGCAGATCGTTCTGTTAAATGTGTCGCTGTGTGTTTTCAGTGGACCGGCCGGTCAGAGTCTACGCAGATGGCATCTTTGACCTGTTCCACTCTGGACATGCTCGTGCTCTCATGCAGGCCAAGAACCTCTTCCCCAACACCTACCTCATAGTAGGAGGTAGGACTGACCCACTGAGACAACACACACACACACACACACACACACACACACACACACACACACACACACACACACACACACACACACATGCATGCATACACCCTGAAATTCCACTGCTCCAAATAATCCACACAGATTTGTCTGATAGAGATTTACGTGCTCCTGTGTTTGGTTTATGCTTCATGGGGTTTCCCTCTCTCGTGCTTGGAACAGTGTGCAGTGATGAGCTGACCCATAAGTACAAAGGTTTCACAGTCATGACGGAGATCGAGCGTTATGAGGCCCTGAGACACTGCCGCTACGTCGACGAGATTTTGAGAGACGCCCCCTGGACCCTCACGCCTGAGTTCCTAGAGAAACACAAGGTGTGTGTGTGTGTGTGTGGTTGCTTATGCTATCTGTGTGTTCAACTGTGAAGCATTCAGGGGCTGTAATCACAAAATATCTGAAAAGTAGATCCTAACTGAGTCAGTCCTCACTGTAGGACACTCCAGAGTAAATGACTAAGTCCTAAGTCTAGTGCTGATGACCTTGAAATATCTTAGCTGTCTGTGAGAGTTATCCCTGAAAACCAAAGTGATAAATAAATAAAGCTGATTTCATGGGCATCCACAGATTATCCGCACTAAATGTAGAACTACCCCATTAAAGGATGTTTGATCAGTAAAAAAAAAAAAAAACTGCATTGACTTTGTAAAATTTCATTTATTATTTGAATAATTAGATTTTTAATTTAACCAAATGTTCTGTTTTATTTCATTTTCAATTTGAAATCATATCTGTCTACCAGCGCAGTGTTTTCTGCCACTCAGTATGTGTCCTTTGATTGTTCCCCAGATCGATTTTGTGGCTCACGACGACATCCCATACTCCTCAGCAGGAAGTGAGGACGTTTATAAACACATCAAGGAGGCAGGTGAGCGTGTGATGCCAGGATGAAAAACTTAAAATATAGCTTGGGCAGTTTTCAAATTCTGCGTGTTTTAATGTGTGTGTGTGTGTGTGTGCCAGGGATGTTTGTGCCTACGCAACGGACAGAGGGCATCTCAACATCTGACTTAATCACCAGAATTGTCAGAGACTATGACGTCTACGCCCGACGCAACCTCCAGCGTGGCTACACGGCCAAAGAGCTTAACGTCAGCTACATCAACGTAAGAGCATGATCAATTCTACAACTGTTTCCAGAGAAGTTGGGAAAGGGTCATGTTTACCACTCAACGGGTGACAAGTCGGGACAGCGGGCAGGTTTAGCACCTGGACTCTTTTACTACGGAGCCGTGCTGCTGAAGCATGTGCAGAATGTGTTTTCTCATGGTCTTGCTGAAATAAGCAAAGCCTTCCCCGTAAAGACATCGTTTACTTGGCAGCATATGTTGCTCTAAAACCTGTAGATGTGATTCAGCATCAATGGTGCCTTCACAAATGTGCAGGTTAGCCATGCCATGTGCTCTAACGCACCCTCATACCATCATGGATGCTGGCTTTTGAACTGTCCTTGTGTACAGAGATTTCTTCATATTCTCTGTATCTTTTAAAGACACTATCTACTGCAGACAACGAAATCCCCCAATTCTTTGCAATTTTATGTCGAGAAACGTTATTCTTAAATTGTCGCACTGTTTTCCAGCGCAGTCTGTCTCAGAGTGGTGACTCAGCCTCTCTGGGAGGCTCTTTTCAGAGCCACTCATGTCACCTGTTGCCAGTTAACTTAATTCAGGCATGTCCACACTATTCCACAAAAGGCCGAGTGGCTGAAGGTTTTCTTTCCAACCAAGCAGCAGCACACCAGGCTTGACTCATTTCATCAGCTGATCTCAGTCTTCAGACAGCCGATTGGTCAGACTGCATGCTCTTGATTGGTTGGAGGAAAAACCTGCAGCCACACGGCCCTTTGTGGAATAGTTTGTACATGCCTGACCTAATTAACTGTGAGATGTTCCACCAGCTGTTTTCTTTTAGCATTTCATAATTTTTCCAGTCTTTTGTTGCCACAGTACTAATTCTAAAATTCTAAATGAGAATTAATTTTCAAAAAAACAATGAAATTTCTGTTTCAACATTTGATACGTTGTCTGTGGGCTATTTTCAATTGAATATGAGGTTTCAATTCTGTTTCTATATATAAGTTTTATCCAGCATCAAAACTTATTTGTACGTCACCCTAAAGGTGCAAAGCTCAATGCTGCAGTCGGGTGATGCTTCAGTTAAATGACACTCGCATTATCACAGTATGGTTTTAGAAAATAAATCGAGCTTAATATTGGAATATTTCCCAGGACTTTAACTTCTGTTGTCTTTGACTGATTCTGCAACCTTTTGTAAGAAGAAACCACCTGTGTGGAAACTCTGTTTTGGATCAATGCTTCCTATTTACTTGGGTACAATTAATCATGAATTACACTGTATCTGGAACTGGAACTTTTTCTTTCCCTCAACATTTGCCCCCCCCCCCTCAGGAGAAGAAGTACCGGCTGCAGAACCAAGTGGATCGAATGAAGGAGAAGGTTCGTACGGTCGAGGAGAAGAGCAAACATTTTGTTTACCGTGTGGAGGAGAAGAGTCATGACCTCATTCAGAAGTGGGAAGAGAAGTCCAGAGAGTTCATCGGCAACTTCTTAGAACTTTTTGGACCTGATGGGACTTGGGTGAGTAACTCTTTCTTAAGGGAAAAGCTTGTCATCGTAATTGTCTGTGGATCTGAGTTAGATACAATCATCATTTTAATAAAAAGAGTCTCTCTCTCTACAGAAACAGGTGTTTCAGGAGCGCAGTGGACGAATGCTGTCCTACGCTCTGTCCCCCCGGGAGTCGCCCTGCAACAGCCCCCCCCGCGAACTGTCCCCCCTGCGCTCGCCCTCACCCCCGTCT
>JBBMOE010000016.1:9726456-9736967 GCA_037975065.1 Chaetodon trifasciatus | reverse complement strand
GTCTCCCCCCGCCCGCTGGCACAATGCACGGCCCTCGCCCCCCACCTCCCCCAAAGGGGCATCTGCCTCTATAAGCAGCATGAGTGAAGGCGATGAAGATGAGAAGTAGATGGACTGTTGAACACACACACACACACACACATGCACACACACTTCACACACAGTACACTGCCTGAGAACTGCTCACTCACTCACACACACACACACACACACACACACACACACTCTCACAAACACTGGCTGGATACAGCTCTCCTCAAGGATGCTGCCAATACACAAGGCAGACGGTGATCATGGGAAATGAAGTTCTGCAAGAAGCCATCGCTGTCTCTGTTGTCTGGTCAACTGAGTGGACAAAAGATAGACAAAGGAGGAAGGATTTATGTACACAGTGTCATAGAGGACTGCAGCATCTTTCAGAGGACTAGCTTCGGATCGTCCAGTGCTGATAGAGACTGTCCAACAGCCTGCTCATAATATCACCTCACTGTTTTTGTCCTGGTCTGTTTAGTTTAGCATTTTTCTTCAAGATTCCTGTAACTGCTGAGACAACTCGCCCGAACAGGCACGTTCACTGAATCGACAGGAACTGGATTAATTCACCACTGTGTCATTTTGTGCTTGTTGAACTGAGAGTTAGGAATTAATGAAAAGACACTGCACATGTTAGAATAGTAGAGGCGAAGAGCTGGACAACCTCTTGGCACCTCGAATACGGAGTCTGTGCTAGTTGGCACCATTTTAGCATGAATGATTGGTAAAGAATAGTGACACACAACCCTTGATTCACTCGCTCACATGCTGCAGTTACGACCACTTAACCACAAAAACAGATTAAAACCAATTCCAAAGAAAAAAATGTAAAAAATAGCCTGGGAGAACAGCAGCCAGTGTGTTCCTCAAATTGTGATTGGTTCTGAAGGAGCTCCACTGAAAGACAACTGAATGCACAAAACAAAGGTTTTCATCACCACAGATGAATTTAAACAATATAATTGCAGTTTTAAAGGTAAAAAGAGTCTTGAAATGAAAAGTTCTGTCATCAAATAAACCCCTTAAAATCTTGGATTGCGCCTAATCTGTAAAATGCCTGGTAGATAATCCCAAAAACTGTGATGAAACAGAAAAAAACAGCCTTCATTTATGAGCTTCTTGAATGTAACCTGAGTCTTTGAGACCACACCTACACTCCAGATTAAATGTAATCCCTCTAATTTCTAGTCACATGCCATCACACAAACCAGTCGCTCAGTAGACCACACAGATATCACGTCTCACAGTACCTGATTAGAAGAAGCGTTTGTGGATTTTCAGCATTAAGGAGCCTTGTATTTTTCCACAGCTTTCCACGTTTTACTCATCAAAGTTCGGCAGACATTCTCGCTCTTTGGAAAATGATGTCAGCTGTCAATGAAACCCGGCAAACTCAGAGATAAAGGCCTTTTTCTGGGACTCTGATGAAACTTGAAATATCCGATAATTGAAGCCCTCCAGGTGAACTCAAACAAAAGCCGGAACATCACCCCAATGTTTCATTTGCTGTTGCTGGAAAAGTATGTAATAACGTCCTCTGCTCCGGTCTGCTCGCTCATGCCAGGCCGCAGCAGACCTCTCTTCCACCCCAATGATACAATAAATACCCAATGCAATGTAGAGACCTTGATGTCCTGTACGCACTACATGTTAAGCTGCACTATATGTACAAACTTTGGGAATGTGTGTCTTTTTTTTGATTTTTTAATAGCTTGATATGTAAATAAATCAAAACTCTATAACTGAATGTGAACTAAAGTGCACCTCACCTTCTTATCAAACGACAACAGGCATTAAATCGCAGACGCGTCGCACACATCAGCAATTTTCTTTATTGTCAGCTTCAACAATGTATGTTGATCTCATGCTGGATCACATTATACTGCTCTATCATCTTTTTGGTGTAACATCCATGTTGCACTATTTGGATATCTTTGCACAACCACCTCCAAGGTAGAGTGCATGCGTACAAATATGTTTGTTAAAGCCGGAGGTACAGCAGGGTGGAAAACACAGTGATCACTCCACACTGGCAGCACACACATTAATTATGTACAGAATATTTTCTAAAATACCGTAGGTACAGAAACAGTCTTTAACAGTGAAGGTCGGCAACTACTGAAGAGGACAAGATCCCCGGGCCTCTAAAATCACACAAGTGGAGCTGAAATCTTGACAAAGGTGTGGATTTTGTTCAGTCACTGGCTTTTAAATGTGGCTGATTACAGGTGCTGAGCTGAGGCCTTTGAGTGAAGAGGAGCGTCGTCTCCGTCTTTGCAGCAGGTTTGTCACTGAGCGTCGCTCGGTGAGCCTGGCGGGTTACGAAGGCATTGGCAGTGAAGAAATGTTATTACAGTGGGGCTGAAAATGATGAATTCTTCATCTACACTCCTTTCTTTTCACATTGGGTGGTGCTGAAGGGGACGAGAAAAGGACGTCACTTCAGATTATTGAATCATCTGGTCCTAACAAACCAGGTTTGGCCTTTTTCAGTAGCTCCAAAAATAACGATACTGATGTTTCCTAAGTGGCGACCTGGGATCTCGCCTGATCAGAAATAACCTTCCACTTCTAAAGATAATGGTCTGCAATGATCGCATGAAAGTGATTTGAAAGAAAAATATGCGCGTGGTTAGTAAAGTGCACCAAAAATATGATTTATGTGACAGAAAATCTGATTGGTTTGAAGCAATATGTCAGTACCCAGTAATTACTGGCTCCTTCAGCCACATTTTCTTCTGCTGCCTTTTCCAAACGTTGCTTAGAAAACGGAGTGGACTGTCCACATGAAAATAATCAGAGAAATGAATCATTAAAAGCACATCAAGAGTAATCCTGTTCCGATGATTTAAATAGGAAGAAAACAGTGCAAAAGCCTGAAAACATAGGTCTTTAGCTGCATCTTTGTTCCTGGATAACAATAAATTAAAAGCTCTCAGCTATCAATCCCTTCTGCACGTTAGCCGCGTCTTCTACATTCGTGACAACAAAAACAAAAGCACATTTTAAAAACACACAAGCTTCGCTCCAACTCGTCCCGAGGACTGTGAGGATTAGTCGCACAAGTCAGTGGATGAAGCATTGTTAGGGTGAAGTCCAAGCTGGAAGCATGTGTCCACGGTGGCAGGCGGGCTCAAAATGTTTGCAGGATGAAGGGCAGAAAGCGGATGTGATGATGTGCTCTTTTGTTATAGTCCTCGTTAGATGCAACAGGTCCATTTGCCTCATATAAGACTGAAATCATGCTGGTGTGACTGATGAAGCTGGCGTGGTGACATTTCATAAGCATCCTACAGACGCTGCTTTGGTCCTTCAGTAGCGGGCTTAGAAGCAGAAATGTCAGATGAGGGTCAGTGGTGCCTGCAGACGGGCGTTTTGTTAACTTCTGTGAGTGAAGTAGTTAAATACAAAGAAAATATTTGATTTCTATGATTCCTTCATTGGAAATTAACTTTGAGTTCCAGTAGAGCCTTCAAGGCAGATTTTTTAAAACATTAAATATGCTTCGACTTCCCAGAAGTAAGACTTTCTCTCTTCCACACAAAATAAAAATCCTGACTTCTAGAGCTTTAAAAATAAGGTGTACTCTTCCTATAATATTGTACAGAGGATTGATCATTTTCTCCCATCTATATGCAATCTTCTCTTTTATTTTCCCAGGCTGAAACAGAGTCCAAAACAAGTCTTTACTATGCCAGTGACACACTGGCCTAATTGTGCGTTCAGTCAAAAGTGTCTCCCAAAGGAAGGAAATGAAACCTCCTCCTCTCTCCATTTGCACTGAAACTCAAACCTCCTGACTCTGCTTGTGTCTGAGGGAGGGGGGGGCAGACTCTGAGCCTTCACTGGTGGTGAGAAAGACACTCAATCAGCAGTGCTGGCTTATTCAGTGATGGCCCAGTCAGCACAGATGAGCTGGGCCAAACTGTTAGCAGTGATGCAGTGAATTCAGCTTCACATAATGGCCAGATGGAGGAGAAATGAAGCAGTAAAGATGCAGGGCATGATGGTGGGGGATCTACAATTTGGAAGAGGTTCATTTTGAACTCCATCTCGGGAGAGCCAGTGGTAATGCCACAACAATGAAAGCTACACTGATGAATGTTGCCGTCGGGTAGAGATATAAATCAAGTTCACGGATCTTTTCCAAAGCTGGAATGTTAAAGCAAGTCTCATCCTAAACCAAACGTTTACCCAAGGTCAACACTTCATCATACATGCTCGAGGGCAGAGTGCAGGTATTTGGGCTCCCAGCAGAGCGCTGGGCGAGCGGGTCAGGCAGAGTTATCTGTTGGCTTTGTATTTGGACTTGCTGGCATCGCGCGGCTCTTTGCTGGGGTTGCTCCAGTCGTCTGCCTCGGGGCTGGTCTTGTAATGCCGCCACGCTGACTTGTTGAAGACCGGCAGGCGCTCGAAGGACTCGCTGGACAGGGCCTTTACATGGAGGAGGAACAAAAAACATGAGCCAATAAGAACCCACAGTCATTTATCTTCATAGGAGGAGTTGAGATGGCAACACTGCAGCCAGAGGGGGTTAGCTTAGCTTAGCATTAAGACCTGAGGCAAGGGAAACAGCCTGCAGACACCCACACTTCCATTTTTATCTGGCTTAAACCAAAGAGGTGTAAGATGTGAAGTAGTACGCTTGAGAGCTGCTGGGAGGTAGATTTTTTTTTTTATATTTTCACAGCGCCATGCTAGCTGTTTCCCACTTGTTTGCAGTCATTATGCTATGCTAAATTAAGGTACTTGTCTTCTGGGTCCTTGTGTCACACTTAAAGGGATAGTTTGACATTTTGAGAAACATGTTTATTCTCTTTCTGTCTGACAGATGAGAAGATCGATGCTGCTCTCTTATCGGTCTGTTACCTTAAATATGAAGCTACTACCAGGTTAGCGTAGGTTAGCATAAAGACTGTAAACAGTGAGAAACAACTACCCTGGTTCTACTCAAAGGCAAACACAATGCATAATATCATATTTGCTTCTCCCTACATCCAGTCTTTATGCTAAGCTAAGCTAAGATAAGCTAAGCTAACCATCTTCTGACTACAGCCTCTTAGTTAACAGACAGATGTGAGTGGTATCAATCTTATCGTCCAACTCTTGGCTAAAAAAAGTGGAACCCATTCCAACATGCTCCATATTTGACAAGCTCACTTTACCTTCAGATAGATGACTGCATCTGTGCCCACGCCCTCCATGGAGTACAGTTTCAGATCCCCCTGGAAGTATCGGGCATAAAGCCTGGAAATCGGCAAACCGTAGCCAAAACCAGCCTGGATGGGAGAGGGAGAATGGCAGAAGTTAATTTCCCAGATGCCACATAACAATACAACTTATAACAAATGTGTGGGCTGAAAAAGGTTTAAAATGGTCACCGGGATCAATCCTGATTTAAGTGTGTGTGTGTGTGTGTGTGTGTACCAGTGGGACAGCTCCTGGCTCCAGGCTTGGTGTGGGAGCAGTGGAGTACATGTAGTTAAACAGACGGTCTATCTTCCTCAGAGGAACTCCTCCTCCTCTGTCGCTGATCTGAAGACAGATTATGGGAGAGGCAGACACACAGACAAACAAAAAGTTCAAAAACCGCAAATATTTATCCAACGATTGGATGTGTGTGTGTCTGATTTACCTTAACGGAGAGATCCTCTTTACCCAGAGTGACCTTTGCCTTTACTGGTGGTAATCCCTCCGTACTGTTCTCATGAAGCTCCACTGTGGCTCTCATTGAGTTCTACGGATGCACAGAGTTCATGAGCACAGCTGCAGCCACATTACAACTGAATTACACTTAAAGAGCGCTGAAGTGGTGAAGCACCGATGCTGCACTGCTCACCTTAAAGAGCTCAAACAGCATGTGGAACAGATGAGAGGGCACGTACACCGCCTGGATGGGCTTTTTCAGGGCCTTCACTGGTAGACAAGAATGGGAAAACATCACATACACATACACAAAGCTGCTTCTTTTCAAGTTAATGAGAAGGCAAACATTGTAATCATGAGACTAAACTCGGACTCAGAGCTGCACCCACAAGCTCTAAACAGAAGACATTGTTTCACATCAGCTGTGCGACAGATTACAGGGAGAAAACGTCAAATCTTACTGTTGAACTCTTCAATCTTCAGCTCAGGAGCAGCCAAGTAGTACTTCTCGCACAGCATCTTGGCGGTGTCATAGGCGTCTGAAAGAAGAGGCAACAACACGGGTCGCGTCAGGGCAGAGCAAGCAGAATACAGGCATTGTTTATGTTTGGATTCCTGCTGCTAATGCAGCTTTCTGCTCCCCGCCGGGTCACCGAGAGTGCAGCTTCGGATCCACGTCGCTGGAATTCTTTAAAAACTATCATTATGCAAACATGAACGTGGGGTTTGTTTGATTTGCGCCACAGCTGTAGGACTTCTTTAACGCACCTCTGACGACTTCAGCCACGCTGCAGGTGGGGTCAATGCTCCCGATGTGTTTTGGATGGGCGGGGTTGGTGTCGTTGCCAAACAGGAGAGCTGCGCAGAAGAGACGTGGAAACAAAAGTCAGCTGCGGACCGGCGGCCATCCGAATGAGCTGCGTCGGCCTGTGAGACTCACTGTGCTGGTTGATGAGCATGCGGAAAGAGATGCGGTTGGTGTAGAAGCGGTCCAGGAAATACTGGATGTTGCTGCTGATAAAGGGGTCAAAGCCGAACTTCTCCTTGTACTCGATGACCCCCTGAGCCATGGTGGGAACCACGTCGTTGTGGCGGTTACGGATCTCGATCAAGAGCTCGAGGAAACTGAAAAGAAAACAGAAAAAAATGTGCAACGAGGGAGAAAAGAGGAGTGTTAGTCTCTTGTCTTGGATCAGTCATGAGTCGAGCTGAATGTCACTGTTCTTTCATTTCCACTGGACTGAACAATTCTTGGAAACGCGCTCTCTAAACAGAGCGCCTTATCTTAATTCCTATCTGTGTTTATCACAGGGTGATTGTTATAGTGCAAACATGCACCGTTACCTGTGCAGTCAGCAGACATCTACAGCATGTGTATAACAGGGATTAGCTGCAGACTGACTCGAGGCATAAAGACATAAATCCAGCACAGAATAGCTGGGTGCCTGATAAAGCTGCACCCACTGTACTGTACACATATCACACATGTACTGTGAATCATTCATTGAGGCAGTTTTCACTCACTCATTGAGAACGTGAGCATCCTCCGGCTTTCTGTTCTCATAATCCAGCAGCTCCACGAAGCTTTGCATGTACCTAATAAAGCAAACACAGGTCCAAAAGGCAGCTTTTACGCCAACGTCTTAACAAAGCTCCTGCTGTAAACCTTATCGCAGAGCGGCCATATAAAGCTTTGTCTATAGGAAGCGTCTCACCATTTCTGCACCAGCCTGACGGAGGGCTGGCTGAGCAGGTGATCGGGCAGCAGGTTGACCTCCCTCATGGTGTTGGCCAGCCGCACCGGCAGCTCCTTACGCAGGAACATGTAGGACGTCTTCTCGCACGCATTCTCCCTGCCTGCAAGAACAATGAGTTTGGGAGTTTGTGGAAGCGGCACCATCAGTGAACATATATTCAGGGTTTTGTTTGTTTATTTCCACGTCCGTACATGACGAAATCCACCAGGCAAAGAACTTCTATTGTGCTCTTGTTGCCATGTGAATGCCAAGGTAACACAAGGCAAGGAGTAATGCCAAAATGTGACTGTCATCAACCTCAAAACGGTGAAAAAAATCTTGTTTTCCTGAAGATTTGCCCCATAAAAAATGACTTCATGTGTGAACTTATGTGACTGGTAGACGAGGTAAACATATAGGCTAAGTATCAGATTGGGAGCTGCAGTCAGTTTCAGTTTTCCAACCTTTAACATGATCCCTTCAACTCTGCAAACCGGCTGGAGCTTCACTCTCCAACATGAGCCTGAACCATACAAGGAAATCATAAATATTGTTACCCAGCAGGGAGAGGGAGTCACGGAGAGGTTAGCGGGGATTTATGTTTCAGATCTAAACAGGAAAAACTCAATTATTGTGGCGCAATGCTGACCGTCTTTCTCGGAAAATGACCACGGGGGGAGCCGTGAGGAGCCCTGTTGACCCTCGGCAGAGAAAACTTGAAAAAGAAATCTGCTGGCTGTGTGAAGAGGGAACAACAGTAAAGCTTCAGCAACTCATACAATATGAAGAAACGAGTGAAAGGAAACATCCCATCATCTCAGAGGAAAGCCTTCCCCCGACTCAGCGGCACACAGCCAGGGCCCGTCAACTGGAAAAAAGGGTTGTGAAACCACCGAATACTGACTCAGCCCTGCAGTGACTACTGACCGACTTTCCTCGGATGATGTCTCACTTGCTCCCTCCTCAAACACCCCAATGTGCCCCTTCTCTGACCAGTTACAGCTGACCAGATCCCGGCTTTGTGTCTTGGTCGCCGCAAGCCTCCTGGACTTCATGTCAGATCCGCAGCCGTGACAACAAATTATGTAAGAGAGATGACTGTGTTTTAATCAGAGGTGGATTAAGAAAAGCCTTGAGCGCTGTGGCCAGCATCTCATGTCAGAGCCTGGGCGCAGTGATTGAATCTGCATGCACAGACACACTGCACATGCAAAACAAAGACCCTTCCTGCTCTGAAATAAGCCTGATTAAAACCCTGTTGAGCATTTAAAGGCTGGGCTCGCATCAGCTGCACCCAGTCTGACTGAGGAGGACACCTGCATGCATTGGACACATGCTCTACTAACAGAAAGCTGTCATGCAGAGACACCAGCCTGTGGTCAGCTCATTCAAATGTCACATCTAATCACTGCACAGTCTGATGTTTCAGCTCGTGCAGAATTTCTATTAATAAGGCGCCAGCTTGCCTGTGACACTGCACGGAAGTAGTGGCTGAAATGACAAAATTCAAGGTACTGGAAAGAAAGGCCTCCTGGTGGTGTTCCTAATCAGCAAATCACTCCTTGAGGATGACACTTACCAAAATCTAGAAACTGCTTGATGGAGAGCGGGGACGGCGAAAACCTCGAGTAATACTCGATTTTGGGGTTTGCGTTTTTCAGCAGAGACGCGAAGAACCTCATCTTGGAAGTTTAATAGTGATGCCCAGAGCTGAACGTGAGAATGACATTCAATACAAACGCGACCATTTCATCCCCGGTAACGCTGACAGCCACACGGACGGTCCTCCCCGGTCGGCGGTGTCCACATTTCTTCCGGTGGACACGAAGCGAAGAGATGAATAAACGTCCATAAGGGTTACATGATAGAACACGAACGATATGCTCGCAAGTGTGTTTCCTGGGTCTACATTGTTCAGACGTTCAGAGGAGATAAAACACTGTCAAGCAATTCGGGAGCAAACGTCCGCTTCCGGGCACGTTTTCAAAATAAAATAATAGGCTTTCTCGATGGTTTCTAATAGCTAAATCATTAACCAGTTCTTTATGAATCAAATATAATTAATTATGAGAGACACATTTTAGTTGCCATGTTTTGAAAATATTTTTGTTTAGTTTTTTTTTCCTGCATTCTTTCTTGGGACTGCATTTACAATTGTAGCATATGATCCATGCTAGAAAAACAAACTGTCAACATAGTAAAATGTTAATAGTTAAAAAAGACAGATGTATGATTGAAAAAACAGTAGCACACAAAAAAAAAACGTGCATATGTTGTTAAACACAAGATAGACCAAGACACAATAAAGATGGAGTTTTGATAATATAAGATATATTAAAATTGTTTAAATTAATTTGTTTGTGGTAAACTTTCAAGACTCTAGCTTCATGTATATACAGATTATTTTTTATATAAGTATTTTCCATTATTAGAGGACCACTCGAACAGATCATTTGAGCCCTGAGCTTCCGGAAAAGAGCCACAGAGCGTTAATTTATGAACAACTTATTCACGTTTACACCTGTTGACTTCAGGAGTCCTTTACAAATGGCTTATTAATGTTTATACTTGCAGATGACTTATTTTTGCCAATGGCATATAAGACCTTTGCTTAACAACTTAACATTTATAAATGTAATCTTAATGCTTTTAAAATGTCATCCACCACACTCTAAATGACAGACTACAACTGCAGAAAAACTGCAGAAATTGAACCTTTTATGAATGACAGTGACTTGACTATTAATGTTATCTGTAAAGCATTTGTGAATTACTAATTGTTTTCAGTGATGGAACATAACTATGTACATTTATTCAAGTTCAACGCTTAAGTTTGAATTTGAGGGACTTGTACTTTAGTTGATTATCTCTTATACTTCTGTAAAAAACTACAAATGATAAACTCATAACACATGATAACAATGCATCATGTTTCATCAGTTCTTAAGTTTTGGTCATAAAATATATCAAATTACCCAGCATTATTTAAAATAGCTCAAATCAGCTCCACCTTGGCTAACAGAAAAATGTTAATTACAGAATACAATAATACAATATTCAATAATGAAACACTTGCAGGAGTCATTTTTCAGCATA